>JAMQGT020005997.1:0-137823 GCA_024447675.2 Pterophyllum scalare
GGTTTTCAAAGAAGCTATTAATTGCTGGCATAAGCTCCTCTGGTGTCACGACAACTGGAATATCATAGGGTTTTGTTATTTTGGACATTGTTGCTTCACAAGTTGTATTTACTCTGTTTGAATTCTTCAGAAATGTTTTCAGTGTAAGTGCGGACCACTAATGTGTGCGTGAATGCAGACAGTGGGAGTCGAGGGGAATCTATAGCTTCTGTTTGACGTCGTTTTCAAAATCAAAGACAAAGCACAGCGGCTTTTATCTTTGATACGTCACTATCGAACACGCCCACCAGCGCGCGCGCCCGTGAAGCAGCGCGTCAGTGTTCGGTCACGTGAATGAGCATTCTGACGCGCTGGGGCTTCCCCCCATATGTCTGGTATATAAGTCTATGCTTTTCCCCTCTGCTAGCGGAACAGCTAGCTAGCTGATCCGTTAGCTTCTCAGCCCGCCTATAAACATAAAAACGTAGAAAGTCTTGTATTTTATAAGTCCATGAATAAGTGAGATCGGCAAACATGTAAACCTTGCGAGGGTGCGGTTTTTGTGTTTGTGTTACAAGCAGAGCCTTTCCCCCTTTTAAAAGTGTAGCCTTATGGGTAATGTATTTCAAGCCACAGGCTGAGTGTCGTAGGCTAAGGAGAAGCCACCCACTTTCTCCGCCCCCTGTGTGTGTGTACGCGGACGAACGCGAGGTAGAAAGTGTGCTCGGTGAAAATATGCCTGAAAGGATGCTGGACATCAGCCTCCACGAGAGACAACGCAGGGCCCCGACATGAACTCGCAACACGACGTCCACACAACACCATCATTCATTCACTCATATCACTACATATCCCATAATTCTGCACACGCTCATCATTCATCCCTTCATTTTCTTCACACATTCATTATGTTTACTCATGCATGTTTTTCATGTGCTGTCCATGGATTCCTCTCGGCTTCATTAATCATTCCTTCACTGAGTCGCTCACTTTGCCCTGTATCAGTCTGCCCATGTTGGCGGTGTATACATTCATGTTGACTCAGTTATGGTTCGTGTGTTTATGAGCAGGATGTCAGAACTGCTAAAATCGAGTGTTTTGTGAATGGACTGCGGTGCAGCCGCCACGCTCTGACGCTTCCCGTGATTGCGTGCTGCGGCAGACCCGCCCGCACAGTCCCTCCAGTTCATTTCATTTGATTAAATCATTTTGCAATTCTTGCAACTTAATTGCAAACTGAATAATACCCTTTTCAAGAAAAATGTAAAATCATTATTTTTTATTTAATTACATTTTTTTTATGTACCCAAATTTGAGCCAGCACACTGGACCTTTCTGAGAAGTCAGATATGAATCAAGCAGCGTTTTTGTCTCAAGTTGCCTCCAGCTCGATATTTTTCGTCAAGTGTGTTTAAACTTCTTCCATCATTTCCTCTCCATTTTTAGATTTCTTCACTGGCAGCCATCGGGGGCATGACACAGAAAGTATCACGTGGAACATTGTTTCCCGCATGTTCCACAGTGACGTTGCACAGGAGATAAATTGGACAGGGACCGATGGAAAGGGAAGTTTCTCCCAGATGGCATCAAAAACAGTACTCTTGAGGAAGTAATCGTAATAGATTTTGCAAATAATTTGATTGTCATGGTTTCATGAAGCACAAATCTTTAAACTCTGAGAGTTGTATTGCATCATGTCATTGATAACGTGTTGACAGCCAGTTATGGGCTTTGGCGGACAGTTTTCGGGTGTACCTTCATTCCACTCACTGATCACGGCACTCTTTCAAACCCAAGCCTCCCCTCTGAGACCTGTGATGTTCCTCTGTGGAAACCCTCATAGTTGGATACATGGACATGGCTGCAGTGATGCTGTTAAAAATTAAAGATTAGTTGTAAATGCTTTTTACTCACTATGTCCAAAGCTTACCAATCAACATGTTATACACTTGCTGGCCACTTTATTAGGTACACAATGCCAGTACCAGGACGAACCCCCTTTTGCCTCCTGAACTGCCTTAATTCGTCATGGCATAGATTCAACAAGCTGCTGGAAAGATTTCAAAGCTTTCATATAGCATACACCTTTGTGTGTATAGATGCAGTAAGAAAGACCCACAGGTGCTGCCACAGGAGAGGAAATTCGGAAACATGCCGTACGATGGTTCAGTCTCCTGTCAGCGTCACGAATCAACTCTGAGGACTTAATAAAGTTTGTCTGCACTGCTGTTGTGATAGCATGTGCTTTGTTTGACAGACACAAGTCTGTGATTTTTGCTTGTTTACTGCATTTTGTTAAAGAATAAGTGTTAAAACTGGGAGCTTTCCTTAAATAAAAAGTATTCTTGATACCTTTATGATCCCGTTATTTTTCTAATACTCATATGCTCATGTTGTTATGCAAATGGAAAACGACCATCACAGGCTGAGTCTACCTTTAGATAAGGAGTAGTTGGAGTAAACTATGCCGTTGTTACACACTGTAATTGTTAAAGGGTCATTTTCTCTCTAATCAGTCTCATTACTACTGATTACTCTGAAATAAAGTGTGGTAGAGCTGTATTGGTTTAATGTTAATACAACACACACACACACACACACACACCCCACGCCCTTTTATTCTACTTCATATTCAAATAGAGTACAGCTGCACTGAGGTCCAACAGGACAAGCACAGAGACGAGTCCACTGTCAGAGGCTGTAAGAAGATCGTTTGTAACCTTCACTAATGCTGTTTCTGTACTGTGATGAATTCTGAAACCTGACTGAAACTCTTCAAATAAACCGTTCCTCTGCAGATGATCAGTTAGCTGTTTTACAACTACTCTTTCAAGGATTTTGGAGAGAAAAGGAAGGTTGGAGATTGGCCTATAATTAGCTAAGACAGCTGGGTCAGTGATGGCTTTTTAAGTAGAGGTTTAATTACTGCCACCTTGAAGGCCTGTGGTACATAGCCACCTAATAAAGACAGATTGATCATATTTAAGATTGAGGCATCAATAATTGGAAAGACTTCTTTGAACAGTCTAGTAGGAATGGGATCTAATAAACATGTTGATGGTTTGGAGGAAGTAACTATTGAAGTTAACTCCAAAAGATCAACTGGAGCCAAAGAGTCTAAACAAATACCAGCAGTGCTGAAAGCAGCCGAACATGAAGATAAACCTTGGAGATGGTTTTGAATAATTTTTCCTCTAATGTCTAAAATTTTATTTGTAAAGAAATCCATGAAGTCATTACTAGTTAAATTGAAAGGAATACTGGGCTCTACAGAGCTCTGACTCTTTGTCAGCCTGGCTACAGTGCTGAAAACAAACCTGGGGTTGTTCTTATTTTCTTCAATTAATGATGAATAGTAAGATGTCCTAGCTTTACGGAGGGCTCTTTTATAGAGCAACAAACTCTTTTTCCAGGCTAAATGAGCATCTTTCAAGTTAGTGGAGGCGAAACTGCACAAGCAGGCAGATGGACTATGCAGAACTGTACAGACTCAGACTCAGTACCTGATGGACCTGAGCCACAGGCTGGATGCTCGCAGTCCAGCTGCAAATGTGCTTGCAGGTGAAAAGGATTAGATCTGGAGATAAGGGTACGGGTCTGCACAGCGAGGATGGTAACTGAGCAAATTGGACCACTGGATATACTGAGAGTGTCCCAGAGAACTGAAGGCTGCTGGGAGAAACAACAAGCATATAATATAATAAGCTTCATTATTAGAGACTGAAGGTATTGACTCGTTCATTGCTTCGCAACACCAAACAGTTCAGTGGTTTTTACAGCTGTGATTTTTGCTTGCACAGAGTTGGGAAATCATATCCATACGAACAACCCGAACTGCCACTTAGAAATGAGAGGGATCACTTCAGTCATGCATTGTCAGGTACAACTGATGAGCCAGTGTATGGAGTCAAAGGGCCATCTCCTTTAATGCAGCTTCAACACCTCCAAATGATAAATGGCTTCATTCCTGAATATCAACACAAGGTGTGCCTTGGAGTCACTCGACAACTCTCTACACTGTGGTTTGATACGACAAACAGTGATTCCCCCTGGTACATGGGTAAAGAGATCGATGAAGCTGATAGGCGACTTGTAAAAATCAAGCCACCAGTTGAGATAACTAGGACACCAAGGTCACTGACTGAAAGGAAGTTCTGGAGAGCGTCAGAGTGGCGAGCATCTCTCCTTTTCTGTTCTCTGCCTGTATTGAAGGGCATACTCCCTGCAAGATTTCACAACCATTTGTTCCTACTGGTGTTTGGCATAAATACACTGCTCAAAAAAATAAAGGGAACACTTAAACAACACAATATAACTCGGAGTAAATCAAACTTCTGTGAAACCAAACTGTCCACTCAGGAAGCAACACTGATTGACAACATGCTGTTGTGCAAATGAAATAGACAACAGGTGGAAATTATTGGCAATTAGCAAGACACACTCAATAAAGGAGTGGTTCTGCAGGTGGGGACCACAGACCACTTCTCATTACCTATGCTTCCTGGCTGATGTTCTGGTCACTTTTGAATGTTGGTGGTGCTTTCACACTCGTGGTAGCATGAGACAGCAGTCGGGAACTCTTAGCGCACCTGAAAGCAGGTGTTCAAAGAAAACCGTGAAATTCGTGTGATCGTCAGGTTTTCAAATTCATTTAAAAATTAAAAAAACACAAGCACACAGTTTGCCTTTTTATAGTCGTTTAATGGATCCTAAACATTCACTGAAACTAAAAATAGCTGACAAAATGCTAAATACTGTAAGAGCTCAGCCTCAAAACAGAGCGCCACCAACAGGCCGGAAAGGCGGATTTACAGACTGAAACACAGTGACCAACACCCAAGAGAAGCTGAAGCCGATGTTCACACTAATTCACGTTGATACATTCAGAATTTGTTCCTTTGCTCGATCTGCGTTCAGATTAAATTTGAGTCTGGGTCTCGTTTAAGGTGAAATTTTACAGTTTAACTGTCAGATACTTAAAGTACGATAAAATACGGTGGAAACAGGTAAAATAAGTGCTGTCTAAGGCAGAGTTCCACTTTTGGAAATAAGTGCAGTCAGTAGAAATAAAAAAAAAAAATTTTACAACAACAGTAACATCATATTCAGTAGCTGCTCCACATAGAATCTAAAATTTCTCCTTAAAATCCCATCATCTGAATTTATTTAGAGGAAGATTATTAAAAAAAAACAAACTTGACCCACACTGAACTTTATTTAAAGCTGCAGTGACAGAGTTTTGGCCATCACAGGGCACGCTCGGGAAAAAAAAAAAGGCATTTGTGTGCTTTAAGCTCTGTTTTGGTCTCCTCCAACACCAGGAAAGTGCAGATTTCTGACCACGAAGCCAAAAACTGGGATTTAAAAGGGGCTAAAAAGTGTCGTACAGCTGGTGTTTGAAAGGCTACGTCAGAACCGTTCAGATTACACAGATTCATTTGAGCCATTGTGTTTATACAAAAGTGATTGAGTGTAGCTTTAAATATAAAAATCAAGCAGAGCATTATTAAAAATATTAGTACAACATATTGATTTTTTTTATTCATTGATAAAATACATATGGTAATACATCACCTGAAATGTTACCTTTAACCAAATTTGGCACTTTGACTTGAGTATAAACGGTGACTCCTGATTCCTACAGACGGAGGGAGAAGCAACCTTTAAAGATTCGGTCACACCGGCACTGAACACCATGAAACTGTCACACTCGCTCATTTTAAATTTAATTGTGCTGGTAGTAATTAACAGCAGGTCAATGTATTAAAACCTTTAAAGGAGGCCTATCATGTAAAATCCACTCTTTTAGCCCTTAAGTACAGTTTACAGTCGATTCTCTCCCGGTGCTGCGTACGTATCTTTATATTCTTTTATATATATATATATATATATATATATATATATATATATATATATATAGTTATAGTTATATATAGTTATAGTTATATATATAGTTTTCTCTGTTCCCCGTTATGTTCGATTGTCTATTACGTCACAGTATTTGCTGCAGAGCTGCTAAACAAGGTCATGGACGTCCAGCTTACCGATTTCATGAATCCGCCATTTTTTTCTCTCAGTGATTTTGTAGTCCAAGTTCAGTTATGCTGAAGTTGCAGGTAGACGAGTCCAAATGTTCGGTTGTTGGGTGGATTAACCCACGCGGTTCCTTACACCCCCCCCCCCCCCCCGGCACCAGAGCCTCTTTGAAGTGCCCGTTTCTCTGCTGCTAGCTAATCTTATCGTTGCTGTCAAACTACAAAAATGGCTGAACGGGGTGGATGGAACGCTCTGAGACCTGGAGGGGGGCGGGGCTTGAAATGTCTCGTTCACATTTAAAGACTTTTCCAGACTTATGAGAAACTTTGAGATCTGACCGGAAAAAGACACCAACAAAAAACTGAAATGACTTTTTAGGCTGATTTTTACTTTTTATCTGAATTTAACCAGCTTTTAGATTTGGCAATACCAAAACTCTGTCAATAGAAAATGTCTCGGTAGATTAAAAAAAACCCCAAAAAACTTTAACCCACATTATGAGATGGCGGCTAACAGCTGGCTGATCAGAGTCAGCCCCCAGAGTAACGTGGACGACGGGTTCTTGGTGGAGTTTCGGTGTGACCGTTTTAACCCTTCGTGCTGCAGAGTCGATGACGCTCTCGTGTCACACAGAAAGATGTTCGTGATGGAAAAGATTTTCATCCAGGTGTGGCTGCCCACCTTAAATTTGTGTTTAACTACTTTAACCGACAGACTTTGGTTGGTTTGAGACAATCGTCTGACCTCCGCAGTTTCCAGCGTTAGGTCTCAGTTTCCCAGTCGCAATTAAACACATCAGAACCACATTCTGTTAATTAATGCAGCTCCAGTGTGACTCAGCCACAGCGTGAGGGTCACAGGCCGTCCTGTGGGCATCCGATGATCCGCAGCACGAAGAGTTTCTCTGCTCCTCTGGTCGCTCTCCACAAACATCTCCCACAGGAGGAGCTGATCTGTGCTGGCGACACAGAGGTCGTCTCCCCCTCCACTCTTGGCGTAGTTTGAGGCCCAAACGTGATTACATTTTAAAAAAGTAGAACGCCTCAAAGCGTTCCAGTACTTGTTTTACTCTCCACGAACCTATTTTTCTCCCTCCAGGAGGTATCACTTCACTTTCCGTCCCTGCTTTTGTTCCGCTGCGATTGTGACTTTAAAGACTCGCTCCCACATCCACAAACAAGCTTACTGTTGAGTTTCTTCCATTTCCCAGAATTATTGCTCCTTAAAATTACAAATTTCCTTAAAAAAATAAGTTTTAAATGTGTTTGAACCTTCACGCAGACCTGCGCTGGTTAAATTTGTACCATTATGCCACAACTAAGACTCCCAAGAAGCAGACAAGAGAGTGAATGAACCCCCTCAGAGGCAGAACTTCTGCTTCAGCAGCATCTCAGCATCTCCCTTTATTATAATTAATACTCAGCATTTGAGCACTGCTGGCTGGCTGAAGGCACTTCACAGCTGAGGAGTTTTACCGCAAAATGCTGCAGAGACAAAGTGCCTCACAAAGATACACAAAGGTTCATGGGCTTCATTGCAAATTAAAGGAATAGTTCCCTAATTTAACAACCTCGCATGGTCGTGAGTGGCCTGGAAATTACCAGGTGCATCTTAAACCATGTGGAAACCTACTCTGGGATCCTATGAGGAGGTTCTTGTCTGAGGAAGATATAAAGGCAGTAGCTCCTGTGTTTAGGGAGGATTTAGGAGTTCTCGCTGAGGTTTGAGGAGACTAAGTATTTAAGGCCCTTCCTTGAATACTTAAGTAATTCCTCCTTGGTCCTCCTCTATCTCAGGATGTTCTAAACGGTCCTGAGAAGATTCTTAAAGGTATTGTTTGGGAGTACTGTGGATTACCAGAAAACCATCAAATTTTCACAACAAAATCTGAGCTGATGCCACTTTAATTTGAAAATCCCCCTGCTCTGTGTTTGTGGATGTTTTATTTTGAAGTAAAAACTCTTCATTCCGTTTCCTCTGAAAGAAAATGGCACTTCTATGACCTCCAGGTGATTTTTGTGCATTTGGTTTTTAGAAACAGTCTTTTTTTTTTTTGCCCTTTAACCCTGAATTTGTTTTGCAGCCGTGAAATGTCTGAAGTTTGGTCACTTAGGAACGCTCAACAAAAGCCACGGTCAGCTACAAACCGGGGAAAGAAGCGAATACATCAGGTACATTTAGTTTTTCAGCTGTCGGAGCTGCTAAGCTACGCTAACATGCGCCACTGGAGCTCCTTCGACAGCAGCAGCGTCATCTGTTCCGCTGCAGAATCAAACGTACGGTTGAAAGCACAGACAGCCCGGTCTGTGTTAAATCTGGATTTCGAGCGCGGAAATGCCCGAGGAGCAGGCGTGTTCGCTGTAAAACGTTTTCCGGAGCTCAGATTATTTTGTGCACCTGGCATGCAAACTTTAAACGAAATGATAATGAGAGTACAACGTTTCTGCTCGGTCCCGTCCGACCGCTTCTCTTCCCGCTGACGCTTTTCTTTACTCGTTCCTCGACGTGATGTCCTGGAACAGAATCGGTGGGATTGGGGTTAGAGCCCGTTTCGTCCCTGCAGGTCAAAGGTGAGAAATTAGTGTCTGATTTCAGACTCACCTCCGTCTTCGCTCGCCTCCGCTCGCCCAGCGGGCCCGACTTCGTCAGGACTGAAACGAGAGCAGCGACACGTTTAGATGATAGGATTCGTACGCGGGATTCGTCGAGTTTATTACAGGAAGATGGTATTTTTACTCCCGCACCATTAAAAAAAATAAAAATCAAGGCTTTCTAAGAACATAAAAAAATGAAACCTGAACAACAATGATGCAGGTTTTTATAAACAAGCCATAACTGCTGATATTAATATTTCCAACAGACTGCATTTGATGCTTTTCTCTTTCACGTATGAGCTCTCCTGCTCTGTTGGCTTCCTTTGTATTTCTGTGACTCATTAAAGGATCACAGTGATCGAACGAAGGAATGATCAAAGCCCATTAAAGGATCAGTCAGCAAAGGGAGGCTATATATTAGAAGTACTGTGGAAATATGTTGGAAGCATCACAGAAAAGTTTATTTATCGACTCGTTTGTAATGACCCTCGCTGCCAGAAGAGGGAGACAAAAACCTTCCTGTATGAAAACAGCCTGCAGCAGCAGATGAAGAGCGGCTCCTCTTCCTTTCAGAGCGCCACACTGACTGAAACAGGAATCGAGACCATCGCAGCACACCGAAGGGCAAACGAACGTCTTTAAAATGAATAATAAACGGGAAACAGGCCGTCTCTGGACCTCTGAGTTTATGTTACCTGGAGACAAAAACTGATTAATCTCTGATCACGTGACGGAAATGTTGCTGATACTTACGCATAAACGTTGCGGTCACCATGAACACAGCTGACGCCACACACGCGCTCCACCACAGACACCTGCAGAAACATCAGGCTTTAAACACATCACACTGTTTCCACAGACAGCAGCAACGATGGACGCAGCTTCCAGCTCTGAAACATGAAGCCAGGCAGAAATGCCTTGAACCTGTATTCTTTTTAACGGCCACCCTGATGACTCGTTATTTTTATGGGCTCAATCCTAACTTCTCACTGGATAATAATAATAATATTGGGTTATGTTTCTACTGACTTTGCTGTTGCATGTAGCTGCTGCAGCAGCATCAGTAATCAATAATCAATATTCACGCTGATGGACAGATGAGATTTTCTGGCTTCATGCCCGGATCATTCAGCCCGTCTGCCCTGAAAAACCAAAAGTAGAAACTGAGGTTTTACCCCGAGTACAGAGCCGTGAAGACGAAGACGGTCACGAGGAGGAGGAGGAGGGCCTTCATCGTTAACCCTGAAACAAGAAGAATAACTCGGTGGAGGAGAGCTGGATGTTTGTGCAGGTTCTGCTGATAAAAATCTCCATCAAAAGTTTTTAATGCACCAATAAAGACGAGTTTGGCTTTGATAATTGAATGAAGGCAGAGGGATTCAAACAGGAGAAACTGAATCCATGCAGGCTGCTACGAGTCTGTGCAGGCCTCTGGAACGAGTCCAACCTTCAACCTCAGTGACCCTGCGGCTCACCTGTGTGCTCAGGTGACACCTGACAGCAGCAGGTGTTGGTGTAGAAATGTGAAGGAGGCAGGACTTCAGAGAGGCTGCCCAGCGACTGCGTGAAGCGCTCCTTTGATTGACAGATCTCAGAACAAATCTCCTCGTGGATCAGCATGTTTGGGGGTGGGGCTTCTTTGTCAGGAGGAGGCGGGACGTCAGTGGGGTCTGAAAGGAGAAAAACATTTCAGATTGTTGGATTTTTTAAAAAATTAATTTCTATTTTAAAAAGAAAAGAGTTAATTTGAGTGAAATGACCCTTTGAGCACCCACTGAGCCCGTTACCCACCGTACGTGAAGCCGCGGCTCTCGTCCACCTCGGTGCTGTTGAGCGGAGACCAGGACTCGTCCAGAGAGGCCAGGCCATCGGGGCTGCTCCTGGACCAGTCCAGGTCACGGTCCCGGTCTGCATCCTGCTTCTGGTCCTGGCTGCGGACTGTTCCAAAAACGCCTCTGAAGACTTTCTCGTCGAGCCACGACTGGCAGCTCTCCGTGACGTCGCTCAGCAGGCGAACCAGCGAGCTGCGAGGGCGCCGTCTACGCCGGAAAACCCTGAGAACGAGTTCACCAAGAGACAAAATATCTTTTGTTACTTTGTAAACTCGTGCGGGCTTGAGGTGATTTTGCATCACGTTGTAATCGTTTGTGTCACTTTTTGTCATCTTGAGGACTTTTAGTTCCACTTTAAAAATGTGCAAAAAGTCAGCAAAGTGACACAAAACAACTTCAGAGAGAAAAACAATCCTCAGAGAGCTCACGAGCGATCATAAAGCTCCAACAAAATAACCTCAAACCCACACAAGACAGAAAATGATCAGATCTGTGTCCTCATCAGCCCACAGCAGATCAATAAGTGCGTCAGGCACGAGTCATATTTAAGGTCTTAAGGAAATCTTGGTCTTTTAAAAAGAGGAACTCGTGTTTGAGGGGAAGCTTCGGTGCAGAGCTCATCACACGTGCAACCGAACAAAGACGCTTTTCTCATGTTGACGGCAATGTGTTCAATAACACGGGGGTCGCCTAGCAACTGCGATTGATGACATCACGCCCCGGCCCCCCGAGTGCGGCTGATGTCAGGCCTGAAGAATTTACAGCTTTAAAACGGGCCCGCTCCGATTGGCTGCTGGAGGTGACCTCACTGCTATAAAGAGGTGTGTGTGTGTGTGTGTGTGTGTGTGTGTGTGTGTGTCACAGATGTGACATAATCCTGAGCAATGAACTGGTTCTGCTCTGAGGCTCCATCAGTGCTGAAGCTGTGGATCATCTCAGCTGATCAGGGTTCAACTCAAACGGTGCAGCTATGACTTTAATCTGTTTCTGATTGTTTTACAGGTTTTAATTTGTCTACTAATGATCTCAGTAATGTTCTGTTTTATTTATGCTTCTTTTATTGGTTTTAACTCTTAGACTTTATCATTTGTAATCTTATTGCTGAACAGACATAAACTGTTTCCTGCTTCCTGGTTGTTGTGTCCGCACACTGTCGGTGCTGCGCTCACCTGTACAGGTTCTCCTTGTAGGAGACGCTGGTTTTGCAGGGCGTCAGCGACACGTTGCCCTCGTCGTCCCAGGAGAAGCTGTCCTCGGTCACGTCATAGTATCCGTTGGTGAGGAGGCGCGGCGAGCGGCGGCAGCTGCAGGGTTCGCCGCCGCCCGCTGAGGTGTAACAGACGTAGGAGGAGTCGGGAGAGAGCAGAGACACGTCGAGGCTGATGGAGGGAGACGAGGAGAGGAGGTTTAAAGTCGTCCTGCTGAGATCTCACACGTTCAGGCTGTAAATGATGTTTTTACCTCTGACAGTGACTGCTCCTCAACCTTCGCTTGACTGGAGAACCTGAGCAGCAGAAATATTAAAATCAGAAACACACACACACACACACACACACACACACACACGAGCTGCATTTCTAAATAAAGACAACTTCTATCAGCATGAAGAGGCAGAGAGCAGTCCTGAGGCTGGCCAGGGACACCACGTCAGTAAATCTGCTCTGAAGGAGGCGACGTGATGAAGATGAAGGCTGAGCAGGAATGTGAAGGACAGGAAGTGTGCTGGAGATCCAGAGAGAGCAGATCCAAAATCAGATCTGTGGAGTTTAAATCAGATCTGTGGAGTTTAAATCAGATCTGTGGAGTTTAAATCAGCTTTGTGATGTCTTTGGTTCGAGAATAAAAACATGGAGCTGGATATGAGCAGGATGGGTCCACTGTGCAGTTCTATAACTTTTATATCTGAGCCATTTTATTTTTCGATTGTTGGCTTTTAATGCATTTCAAAAGATGCAAAAACTTTGCTGCTAATGAGTTCTTTGGTTTCATTAAGTCAGACATGCAGCTGAGATACTGATTATTCTGATTTGTTGGTGAGGTAAACACGACTCTTTGATGTTGTTGGAAAAGTGCGATATTTGGCACTAATGGCTTGCCATATATCAAAGGTGACATACTTGTGACGGCGCCGGAGAAGAACAGAGCCATGATTGTCCCGTCCGTCGATCTGTGAAACACATCAGAAACCAAACAGCTGGTGGTGAGAAGCAGGCAGATGTTTGTCTAACAAATCTTTTCAATGAAAGTCCAAAACCAACAGAGAGCCTCTGAGAACCTCCTGACCTCAGAGCATTGAAGCCCTGCTGACGCCTGCGATTTATTGAATTCATTCAACTAATCTTTTTTTTTAACCTCGTGGAGCCACTTTGTGTTGTATTAATTTTTAATGTACTTCAATAAAAACTGCACTTGTACTTATTTTACTTGTGTTTTGTTGGTAACATTGGCAGGGAAGATTTGGGGAGTTTTTCAGGGGGTGCAGCCCACAGACTCAACACACAAATGCATTTTCCGTACAGACGTGGCCCCATTTAAAGGGAATAAACAGGCTGTTACAGCAAAGACATAATTAAACACAGCTTTGGTTACTTTTTGTTAAGGTTATGTTTGATCTTTTCTCTGGTTTCCTCTTTAAAGCCACAGATCTAAAGTTCCTCCTTTAAAAAAAGGAACCTGCTGTTCTCAGGGTCTATTTTCAGCGGTGGATTAATCCACACTCGGCCCTGTAGCGAGTGTTTCCAGCAGCAGGATTTTGTGTGTCTGTGAGGGTCAGAATAAACCACAGTGTGTGCGTGCTAATAAAGGAAGTTGTTATCCTGTGTTTCTCTGGTGTGTCTGAACAGAGTTGGACGAGCCGGAGCTCACAGGATGAGATATCTCAGAGTTTCTGTGCTGCCGGTTCGAAATCCAAACCAAACCGTTTTTCTGTCGCTTCAGCTCTTTAAAAATCTGCCTTCCTGCCAGATCTGCTCTTCAGCAAAGCTCCTTCAAAGCTCGCTCAGTTCACCTAATCTCTGCAGTCTGAGCACTCGAGGGATTAACTGGAGGCTGCAGGCTAATCTGAGCCTAATCCGGACCGATCAGGGTGCTTATAGAGGAGTTTGTTTTGGGCCTTACCTTTAAAAGCTCGCTCTTCGTTTTCTGCTGCGGTTCCCTCACATCCTGCAGAGAAAAACAGACGCCGCGACTCTGAGCTCACATTTCCTGTTAACCCCTCATCAGCTGACAGCTCACACACACACACACACACACACACACACAGGAAAACTTCTGATGCCTTCTTAAAATAGTTTGCATAGATGATTGAACACGTTTTACTGTAAGTATTCTTTAAGCCGCTGTTGTGTTATAAAATGATGTCAGGCAACACAAACACACAAAAATCTCCCAAATACACACTCGTCTGTTTTTCTACATCTTGTTTGTTGCTCATTAAATGCTTTCTTTAAGCGCTGCTCCTTCTGCTCCTCCTGAGCCCTCAGCAGGAGTGTGTTCATTCCCACACTGACCGTCCGACTCCAGGCTGCCCGGGAAAAACATCCGTAAACTTCCACAGTGACATCTGCAAGACTGAAAAGGAGGAGGAGGAGGAGGAGGAGGAGGCTTCCTCTGCTCCTCCTCAGGATTCAAAACAAAAGCAGGCTGACGTCCCGCTAACGCACATTCAGCAGGAAGCAGTCTGGATGCTGAAGGTTCACATGACAGCCCAGAAATAAAAAAGAGAGACTGAAACTAAACGACAGAAACCTGCGGAGGAAGACCTGCAGTCTGAGGGCTGTGTCACACTCACGTGATGCACGCAGCACACCTGTGAGACTAATAACCAATAAAAGCCCTCCCGGCTCTGAAAGCTGCACTCTGTGAAGCCCTGAGCGGACCATACTTTCTCCTGTTCCAGGACAATATTTTGGGGAGCTCTTTCCCCCGTTATGGCTTCAGCATCGACCCAGATCAGGACAGACTCTGCTCTGTGTGTCTGGTAGCAGGAGCTGCTGAATGCATCGGATCATTTTATGTCCAAACGTGTCCTAAAACGATCAGATTTGGAGCTTCTCTGAATAATTCTTTGTGTTTTGATCCCGGGAGGAGACACAAAAATCCCTCCGGGGTTGCATCAGGAAGGACAAAACGCTGCCAAATCAAACACACGGAGCTGCCGCCGTGGATGACGCTCCATGCAGTCAAATTTGAACTAAAAATCTAACAATTTATTGAATTATTTTAATTTTTTTTTTAAATAATCTGAGAAACCTTTCCCACAAAGAATAAAAAAGTTTATTTTGGACGTGTGAGTGTTGTAGAAATATTCCTCCGCCCTCTCTTTGCTTCATTTGTTGCATTTCGGATTATTTCCCCGCCTCTGCAGGTCTCTCATGTCAAAGTGTTTCTGATCCCAGGCGGAAAAAAAATATTAAATGCATAATATATGAATAAAGGTGGAACATCTTAATGGAGCTCTAATTAAAGATATTAACACTTAAAGAATACCGCATGTGTAAAGTAAATATGTGTGTGGCTTCTTTTTTTTTATTGACGGACTGAATCAGCTTCATCTCACCTTCAGCGCTTTATTCTGCTGACATTAATTTATTCCCCCTTTATGGACTCGTCCCGTCCTGTGTCTCCCAGCATGCCTTGCGGCGGCGGCAGCCTGGTCTCTGCTGGAGCTGCTGATGTTGGAGGAAAACGCGTCAAATGCGGATCAAACCATTTTCCATCAGCAGCTCGGACACACCGACTCTCTGTTCCAGTTAACTTAAATGGTTTTGTTAATAATCAGCCGCTCCTGCGCTCAGCGTTTATTGGCGTCCTCATTGTTTCTCTTTAATATCCCAACAACCCTGGTTTACAGAGTTTAAGCTGCTCTGATCAATAGCCACGTTTTCTTTTATAATTTACAAGTTTAATGTGAATATTCATTAACCTGTTGTTTCCCTCACGAAGCGCCTCTGAGCCTCTTATCTGCATCCCTCACATGTTTCCACGTAAAACACTCTGCCATGATTTCACACTGATGCACACGTTCACAGCTCAGTTACACTTTTCTCTTAAATAAACGGAAGGAAGTAAATTCAGTTTTTCTTTTTGAGGCCGAAGTGAAGTTTGTGTGGCTGCAGCAGGCGCCTGTTTGTGTGTGCTTTTGTGTTGTTGAGTTAAATCTACAGCAGGAAAACGGACAAAGAGAAACTAACGGCACTGAAGCCGAACTCACCGATCACTCTTCGGCTTTCTTCCCCGGAAGTGCAGAAAAAGTCTTCTTCCGGTCCTTTAAAGCCTTTTCGGGTTTCTTCTTTGTTCTTTTCCCCTGGACTGTGAGAACTCTTAAATTTCGTCTCCGGGAGGATAAAAACAAGCCTGCAGCTGTCACTCAGCCTCGCCCACACTCAGGAAGCGGCCGCTGCTGTCAAATTAAGACACAGGTCTTTCAAAATAAAAGCGCCAAGCCGGACAAAAATATTTGAGGTAACCATTTAAAGTGATCGGTACGTCATATAATCGATTTATCACCGACAATAAAATACACAGCGACAGGTTTTGGCTCTTATATCTGTGTTTATCTGATGCTTCGTCTTCTGGCTGAAACGAGCTGTTTCAGGTCTGAACCTTTGAAACCAGCTTTCTTCTGATTGGCTGCCCCTCCAAAAAACAGTGGGTGGGGCCCCTGTGTGCCTGAGATGACCATATTAGGGATATCCCCCTCTGTGAAATTACACAGGTGCAAAAGTAGGAAAAATGTGTGAGTGCTGTCTGAGATTTGGGCTCACAAGGATTACTGCACCCCCCCACTGAGACAGGAAATACACGACTGTGTTATTAATATTTCTATTTTTATCATTATTATATTATTATCTTATCATTTAAAGACAATAACACCAATGACATATTAAAACTGGAAATCTTTACTAAAATTACAATAAAACACCCGTTTTATTTTGAAGGTACATACCAAGACTTCCTGTTTGTCCTTAAACTGCGATGATGAAATTTCCCCTAAAGTGTTCAAATATCCCCCCCCCGCCCAGCTGGGACCGCCCCACCCCCCCCTAAGCAGAAGAGGATGTATGGATGGACGGATGGAGTTCAGATGTTTGATGTTTGTCTTCTTCTGTTTGCTGTTTATTGTATTCAGTATAAAAAAATAACCTAAGAGATTAAATTATGTCCAAAATTTTTAAAAATTTATAACTACCGATTTGGCTGCAGCACTGGCGCCATCTGGTGGACAGTTTGCTCAAATGCATTTAAATAAATAAAGGCGCTGCACACAGAAATGATTCAAGTTCATCAAAATGTATTTTATATCCAAAGACACAAAAATATTGACTGCAGGAAATAGAAAAATATGTGAGTAATAAATAAAGATGAAAGCGTGCTCCTGTCCTGAACCCTTCACTTTGCCGTGTTGTTCGGTTTCTGGCGGCGGCGCTAAGCGAAGGGCCCGGTGGCGGGCTCGGGAATGTTAGTGGCGAGCATGTCTCGCGTCATGTTGGACTTCTCCCTGAGTTTGGCCTGCAGCAGCGTGTGCTCCACCACGCCGATCCTCACGTCCATCTGAACGATCTCCTGCTTCAGCTTCGTCAGGCTCTGCTTCACTTTCACCACCAGAGCTGCAGAAGAAGCAGAAACGGGTCAGGGCTGCGTCAGCGCCGGACTCCGACCTGAACTCGGCGACCGGATTCAGCCTTACCTCCGTCAGACATGCTGCTGCCTTTCTCCTCCATCTCCTGCTTCACCTTCTCCAGCTCCTCGCTGATCTGAAACACAAGATAAAAGACACAGTTACATTTTCGTTACATTTTTATCCGTAAGTATTGAGTCCCACCGACTGTCTGCCTGTTGACTGTATTTTATTGTTTCTTTATGTGCAGAAATAAACTTTAATAACAATAAATATTATTACTGTCAACACAAGAAAATATAATCAGGACAGAGAAATTTGCAGTTTTATTATCAGCCCATTTTTAGGCAGAAGCTGCCAAAAATCTTATAATCGTGGTGCGTTCACTGACCTCGGCCAGGACTCTGGTTCTCTCCGTCACTCCTCCGCTGGCCTGCTGGTAGCGCTCTTTGGCCTGAAGGATGAGAAGAGTTAATGGACGTATAGCTGACGGCGTCCTCGCCTTCCGAGCCTCAAACATGAATAAATATGAACTCAAATGTGTCGCGATGAAGCGGAAGGATCAGAAATCTGATCTCCAGGTTCACCTCGCTGAGTTTGGCCTGGGCGCTGCGGTAGTCCTGGATCAGATGCTCCAGCTGGTTGTTGATGTACTTCTCTCTGCTGCTCACCTTCTCCAGCGTCTTTCCGATGTCCTCCTGCAGCTTGTCCAGGTGGGTCTGCAGAGACACCGAGGATGTCAGAGAACCCGACATCACTGCACAAACTTCATTAGATTTCCACGTGACTCCTGATTTATTCCCTGGAAGAGTCCTGAGGACATCTGTCTCTGTGGTGAACAGCATGAAACATCTCTGTTCATCTGTTTTTACAAACGTCTGGTTATAAAGAGCATTCTGTATGTAAACAGTTTAATAATCTAAAGCTTCAGCCTGCACCTGTTTATTCAATAATCTACATTTATTTATTTCATCTGTAAGTAAATAAACATTAACTCTGCTTCATCTCGTCTGATAAGAAGCAGGATGGAGGACATTACGTGATGCTGAAGCAGGTCACTGAACGCACCTTGGCCTCTTTGAGCGAGGACTGGATCCCGTCTCTGTGCTGGTGCATCTGGTCCACGTGGATCCTCCAGTCCTGCAGAACCGGCACAGAATCACTAACCAACCCAACAGAGAGCATGCTGGGAAACTGCAGGCACCCTTCAAACCCTTCACAGCCGTTTATTCAGAAATAAATCCTGACCTTTACAGACTCAAAGTTTGGAGCTTTTCTCTTGGTCAAAATTCATTAAAGAATTAAACTGCAGCACATTTACGATCATTATTCACTCGGCCTGTGAAGCTTCTTTCACTCCATAACATCCGTCACATCCGTCTCAGGTGAGCACATACCTTGTTGTCGGTCCTGATGGTGACTTTGAGCTGCGGCAGGACTCGCTCCACCTCCAGGTTCCACTCCGCCGCGTCGACCGTCGACTCCAGGATCTCGTCGGGTTTGGAGGACGGCTCAGCTTCCTGTCAGAAAACAGACGCTGGGATGAGCTCAAGCCTCGGAGCGTGAACGTGAGCACGTGGAAATTATGAAGTAATCTTATTCCCAGGTGATCTCACAGCGCGAGTGCTTCGTAACTTCAGAGCCTCCAGGTCCATCACGTTCTCCTCCTCGTCGTCGCCCTCGTCCTGAGTTCACAAACGAACAAAAACATTAATCACGAGTTTTTAAAACACGGGGATGATTCATAATTCGACCGATGCAGCGGTGAGCATGAAAAACACCGAACACGCGGCCACGACGATATCATTCGATTATTAAACGGAATCACAGTTTTCACTGAGACCAGTTTAACGATGCCTGCAGAAATATTCAGACTGCCGTGCAGCGAAATACCGCCTGAACCTCAGCCGAGCTCCGCCTCATAATACACCTCCACCACATCCCTCTGATTGGTCAGAACAGAAACCATCTCTAATTTGACCTCTACTGTACGACTCTGATAAAAACTAAACAAACTATTTAAAGAGCAGCTGAAACAAACGCTGAACAGATTCATCCTGATGGAAAAGCACAAGTTAAACTGAGCAGGGACACCTACGATGAGCTCGTCCTCGACTCTGCTGAGCGTGAGCTCGGCGTCGTCCTCCAGCACAGACTCTTCTTCTGTGGTTTCTGACGGGTAGTTTGGCCTGAAACAGCGAAAGAAGCAGTAAAACATCTCCTCCTATAAACAGAATTGAAGATTAAAACAGAGACAACAGGCAGCCTGATAAAATCTGATCTGCTGTCGTGGGAGAAATGTCAGCGTACTTCCTGAAGGTGAAGCCTCTCGTCCTCAGCGCCTCCTCGGCCAGGCGGTCCAACACGAAGCAGACGTACTCGCCCGAGCCCGACTTCAGTTTGGAGGGTGGGAAGTCCACCCGAACGCCCTGAAAAACAGAAGGATTTGAAAAGTTTCGAACTCTTCTCGTTTGACGGCAGCTGATGGAGCGAAGATCGGGATGCACTCATCAGTTTGTGGCTTCACAGCGAAGGCAGTGAGTCCATATCAAAGAGAACATGAGCCAACTGTAGGGCTGTTAGCAGAAGCACCTCCAGGACGAAAGCTCCACCATTACGGGCCCTGCAGGTAAACGAGGCAGCGGCACGACTCATTTACCAGAAAATAATCCCCATGCTCTTATTTTGAAAGCTAGCACCAGCCCTTCCTGCAGGCTGGTCGCATCTCTGCTGTGAGACTCATCCAGCAGACGGCGCCATCTCGGACTGCAGCTGGTGATCGTTCCGTCCTGGAGATCCACCTGAAGCGGAAGATCGCGCTGAGCCGGAACCTGCAGCAGGTGGAGGACTGGTTCACGAGCAGAACCGGGACCACGGTCACAAACTGCAGTCCAAGATCGAGGAGTCCGAGTCCGTCCACAGGCCGAAAAAGTCAACAGCTGATTTACGTTATTTACTGCCACAAAGTGCAAGCATATGATTTATTAGCACCTCCGCCAAACTACAGCGTACTCCCGGAAGGTTATCTGGTTTTCCTTTTAGGGGGGTGGGGGCTGGATGGAGGTGCAGGCTGTATGTTACCCGCTCCATAAAGGCTGTCACCATAAAGCAGCCGTATCCCTGTACAGCTGCTACACTGACAGGTCCTATTTCCATGATGAAGTCTGACCTTCAGTGTCTGATATCCCAGCACCCATCATGTTTGGGGATGTGAGCTCAGCCTCTGGGAAACAGCGCTTTGGTGTTTTTAAGATCGACTCTGCATGACGGGCAGATTTAAGAACGAATAAATAAATCCGACAGAATAAAGCTCTAAACTCCGCGTGACTCACGAAGGCCCGGAGCTCTGCCAGGATGTTGGACACGGTGGCGTTGGGTTCGTCGTACTCCTGCGGCTCGGCGAACGGCCTCCCCGCCATTTTGATGAGCCACGCCGCGATGACGGTGAACATGTAGAACTGTTCGCCGGGGTTGGAGGCCAGGTACGGGCTGGAGACGAAGTAATGCCTGCACGGGGAAACAGACGTCCGTGAGATACTGGACGCTTTCATAATTTAATCTGTCCAACCAGCGCCGCAAGATTCAAAAACCTCAAAAAGACACAAACAGCAGAAAAACACTTTTTAAAATAAATAAATAATGACCTTTTTAAAGGTCTTCATCAGTAAATGTCATTCTATATACAGATACAGCTGTTTACAGCATTATGAGAGCAGGTCATAAAACCCCCATGACTAAAACTGGCATCCATCCATCCATCCATCCATCCATCCATCCATCCATCCGATGTCGGGTCATTGTAGCAAGCTAAGTGGGTATTCCAGCTTTTCTTCACACAGCTTGACGTTCCCGTTCTTCCCGGGTGGTCTTGGGTCCTTACAGGCTCTTATTTCTCAGTTTGTACATCCTCGATTCTTGAGGAGGCGATGAAGGAGAGAGGAGTCGAGGCAGCAAGCCTTTAACACAGTGACACGACCTCACCTCAGAGCCTCATTTTAAAGTGCTGTCAGTTAAATATGACCTTTGACACACATGCATCAGAAGTTGTTTTTAGGATCTCAGGAGCTCTTTTAATGAAATTCACAACATGCGACAGATATCGGGCCTTATTTTAAATCTGGCTGCTCCCTTTAGGGGGCGCCATAGCGGATCATCTGCCTCCATCTCGCCCTGTCCCAGCATCGTCCTCTGTCACACCAACACTCTGCACGTCCTCCTTCACTGCATCCATGAACCTTCTGAGGTCTTCCTCTGTTCCCCCTGCCTGTCAGCTTCATCTTCATCACCTTTTTTACCTGCGCTCCCTCCTCTGCACGTGCCCAAACCACCTCAGCCTCTCTCTGTCTCGAATCCGAGCCGTCCCTCTGATGGACTCGTTTCTAACCCCGTCAGTCTGTCTGCTCACTCCCAGTGAATAGATGCCACCTCCTAACCCTGTTGTAACCCTTCCCTTTCACTCTCGCTGCTCACCTTCTGTCACAAATTACCTCCAACCTCCACCCACTCCACCCTGCCTGTACGCTCTTCTTCACCTCTTTTGTGCACCGTCTGATACTTTTTAAAAAAGTAGAAAGCTGGTCTTAAAAACCTGAAACTCAAAGGACGAGCTGTTTAAAGGGTCCTCCTCCCTCCATCATATCTCCGTGTATTACAGATGTGGCCACGCCTCTTACTGAAGGCAAGCACACTTCTGAAGGAGGCACCTGTGCACTGATGATAGCTCCTCCCGCAGCCTCCTCTCTCCAGCTGATACATTTCAGGACACAAGACATCCTTCAGCAGGGACAAGGACACAAACTAGAGAAATAAGAAAATCTTAGGTTTCTCCCGTAGGTTCTGGGTCTACCTGGGTGCCACCTGAGCTGGCTCCTTTTGACGCACAACAGTAGTGATTTGTACAGGTTACCAGATGTGATTTAGACCAGCCCACATATCCACTTTCTACGCTAAGTTTACAGATGTTTTAAACTACCTGTAGACACAGCCCTGCTGCAGGTATCACTGCAGGAAACAGGACGGCTGTGTGAGAGCAGGTGATCGCTTTCCTTCACATTTAAACAATCCAATCAGGCGGTCCGATGAAGGAAATACTGACTGCAAAGACCTCAGACAACTCCAAAGAAAGCTTGTGTCCTCCACCTTCTTCTGTCAGTCGCCGCCCAGATCTCTGAGCAGAGGTGAGGGTTGGGTGGAGACAGCTCTCCCTTCACTCAGCGGTCCAGTATGATGCCCACGGTACTGCACACGACACAGCTGAACTCCATCACTCTCCTCCAGCCCAGAGGGAGCGCTCCACAGTATTCCGGCGTCATAGGTGGAGGTGCTGACTCTCATCCTGGCCACAAAGGCTGCGGTCGTGCTCCAACAGACTTCAGCCACCTGCTGATTACTTCAGTATTTACCAATAAAACAATCACTTATCTTTCAGCCATACTTTTTATTTCGTTTTTGTAATGTCTGAGAAGGCAAAGCACTGCCCTACATACGCTGATCTTTATATTTCTACTTGTTTTACCTCCTTTCACGTGTCTCGCGCACAGGTATCCGCTGCTGTGCAGGTAGGTGTAAAAAGTATTCACTGCGGTTTTTATCGTTTTTTTTCTGCACGCTGCTGACCCTGTACTTACACCCGAGCTACCTGTGTCTCACCTGGACAGGTTCTTCATGTTGTGTTTGCTCAGAACTTCCACCTCATAGTTAAGCACCTTCAGCTTCTCCAGCAGGCTCTCCATCACTGCAAACGAATGGTGAGCCGCACCGGGCCCGCGGTCCTCCTCCTGTCCGCGCCTGCCGTCCTCCGCCATCCCGAACCTTTGATGTTTGAGTGGAAGATCTTTAGCCGATCAGCACCCACTAACCCGCTAGTGGTTTGTTTGGCTTCCGGTCCGTTGTCAGGTATCAAGAGCTAACCGGCTAAGTGGCTAGCTAACGTTAGCAGGTGGCTATTACGACATAACGATTTAAACACTGATTTGAACTCAGTCTTTAGGCAGTCACATTTCTTTTGTAAGCGGTCTCGGTGTGCGCAGTTAAGAGAAACGAGTGTATAAACTGAGTTTAAACTCTCTACAGCATTCTGTTAGACGCTACTGTTAGCTTAGCATTCTTCTTCGTATTCAGTTGGAGAACAGCGCAGAGGCGCATCAGCGACCCCGGCTGGCTGGAGTACGTAGTTAAAACGGACGGCATCTACAACGTTCAAACTTTAAAAGCTCGCGTGACCTTAAACAATAACGGAATTATAATTATAATTTTTAATATTACAACAAAATTACTTTTTAATTCTTTTTTAAGCCCGGCAGCTCCCTGAAATTCCCTGTAGTGTTATCAGCTGACTGCAAGGAACTTTTTGGCAGTTATTAAAACTGCAGGTACACACGAACACCTGTTGGCTTCTCTCACCTGACAGGTAATCAGGTTTTTTGTGAAGGAGGACACCTGAAACACTTTAATTAAAAAATAAGACATTTATTATATTAAAGAATCAGAAAGAGACACACATGCGCATGTGTGGACCCAGAGTCAGAGTGTGCCCTCTCTCACAGCCATAACATCTTTATAACATATTTACAAATGATTTTGGATTCTCACGCAGATCAAAATGAAGATTTTATTAAACAAGTCACACGAACCGGTACTATGATTCTTACTCCTTCACCCAAACTTTTCGTCTTAGGGAAAATTTCCCAGCAGATGTTTCAGGACTGCATCAAGTGTGTTTTTGCATGTGAACTTTTAATGTTGTTATCTTTTTATATCTTTTCCCACAGGTGTGACAAAGGTACGGCTGCTCACCTGTGTGAGTCCTCATGTGTACCTGTAATGCTGATTTCACAATAAACTTCTTCCCGCAGGTGTTACAAAGGTACGGCTGCTCACCTGTGTGAATTTTCATGTGCCTCTTTAAAGCTGCTACGTCCCTAGATCTTTTCCCGCAGGTGACACACACGTGTGGCTTCTCACCTGTGTGACATATCCCGTGTCTTTTTAAAGCTCTTCTGTCTCGAAACCTTTTCCCACAGGTGCTACAAATGTGCGTCAGCTCCTTTGAGTGAATTCTCATGTGCTTATTCAATGTTCCTTTGGCTCTAAATTTTTTCCCACAGGTGTTACAAAGGTGTGGCCTCTCACCTGTGTGCCCGTGCATGTGTATTCTCAATCGCACCTTCTCTTTAAATCCCTTCCCACAGGTGTTACAAATGTACGGCAGCTCACCCGTGTGACTTCTCATGTGAACAGTCAAGGGATAGATTTGGCGAAAGCCTCTCCCACAGGTTGTGCAAAGGTGTGGCTTCTCACCTGTGTGCCCGTGCATGTGTATTCTCAATCGCACCTTCTCTTTAAATCCCTTCCCACAGGTGCTACAAATGTACGGCAGCTCACCCGTGTGAGTTCTCATGTGAACGGTCAAAGGGTAGATTTGGCGAAAGCGTCTCCCACAGGTTGTGCAAAGGTGTGGCTTCTCACCTGTGTGAATGGTGCTGTGCCTTTTAAATGAGAACATGGTGGTAAATGTCTTCCCGCAGGTATTGCAGGGATACAGCTTTTTGCACGTTTTGAGAGTCGTATAAGAACCTGGACTGAGGGCAGAGGCGTCAGGAGGGGCCACGATTGGTTCCACAGGAGAACCCGAACACGGCTGAACCACATCGGCCTCCTGCGTCTGTACGAGCTGCTGCTGCTGCTGACTGCTGCAGAGTTCCCCTTTAATCTGTGGAGACTCCGGGTTCTCCCGCTCTGGGCTGGAGTTCCTCTCCTGGTTACAGAGCTGCTGGTCTGTGAGAACCTCCTCCTGCTTACGGACATGTTGCTGTGGAAGATCTGCTGGGACAAAGGAGCACAGGCGACAGGTTAATAACACTGTTCAACAGTGATTCTGATTCTGTTAGGGATTAGTTTTTACTCAATGAAAAAAGGACAAATGTTCCAAAGTAAACTCCAGTAAGTTAATCAATAAACAGCAGTTCAACCAAATAATAAAGGAACCGTTTGTTCAGGTGGGACAGAATTTCTTGGGCAACCACAAACTGAAGAACTAGTTGACGACACGCTCGTATCATTCAAACACTCATCTTCACTTCTTTCCACCCTGTTTGGGTGATGTGAGCGATGAGCACGGTGACAGGTTCCATCAAGATCTCTCTGAGATGGAGAGCAGGTACCAGGGGGCGCTATAACGCAGACATGATGGTGACGACTGCTGCTTTCTACAGCGTCAGGCTTCACGAAGCACAGGAGCACGTGTTTGTCACACCGTTGAGCTGTTTAGGCAGACCAACTGTATCAGTTTGAGGTTCCTCATATGACCGATTTTGGTATCTGTGGCTTTTTTTTTTAAAGATTGTTTTTTGGCCATTTCAGCTTTATGTGATAGTTTCCCACTGGAGACAGACAGGAAGGCGGGGAGGAGGAACGGGGAAGACACGCCGCAAATGGCGACAGGCCGGGACTCGAACTCGTCGGCATTTATTGGCAACTCAAGATCCCGACGTGCTCTTTGGAATCAGCGTACCCACGTTAGTCCAAATCAGGTGTTTTTCCTCAGGTAGCAGACAGAAAGGGTTTTTTAGTTGTTGACCAGTGTAATTAGTCGCTAATCAGGGATTAAACGCTCCACTCACACGTTTGTGGTTTAACGTGTGACACAAACAGGCTGAAGAAAAGAGTCAGTCACATCTGAGATTAAAAATGGATGCACCGTTACACCCTGCTAGTACTGGGTTCGACCCCCCTTTTTGCCTTCACGCTGGCACACATTCAACAGGATCTGAGGTTTGTGCCATGGCGCGTAATGCTGCTGGAAGCAGCCCTCAGAGGGTGGCTACGCTGTGATGTAATGATCTAATGACGTTTGGATCGTCACGCTGTTTACCTGAGCCCCGCCCACTGTCGGGATTGCAGCAGTAACACAGGAGGGAAACAAAATAAGAGGTGGTGTTTGATGATTATGAATAAAAGAATAACACTCAGTTCTTATAATTAGTTATTAATGAGGAGAAACAAACTACAGGCCTGCAAATGAGCGAAAGTCTGCGTGAAAAGGAGCTCCTGGCTTGTTGTCGGCCTCCGTGGTGGGAAAGAGTGCAGTTAATGTTTCTGAGTCACAGGAGCTCAAATCCATGAATTTGATCTAAAGCCCTGAAAGGTCACGTGACCCCGTCTGCCCGGCCCCTCCTTCGCTGACCCTGGTGCTGAGAGCTCTCTGATTAGCCCCGTTTGCCTGTGCGATGCATCTGTGAGCTCTTTGTGACCTGCAGCCTGTGGTTCAGTCACACCTCTGTTCACTGCTCAGTGTTACTGAAAAGACTCACCTGACTCACCTGTCCTGTAGAGCTTTACTACAGGGTTCCAGGTGCGATCAAGAACTCTGCACTGATGGTTGATCTCTACCTCGTCCTGGATGCATTTATTAATAACTTGTAATATCTCTTTGGATTTGGAGTCAACAAACACGACGGTATCAGAACTGTGAGAGAGGAGCTGGTCACCGTCTGGTTCTGGATCACTGTGGTCGCTTTCCTCGTGAACCAGTGTCACCACAACGGTATCAGTCTCCTGCTTCAGTACAGGTCGCTCCCCCTCCTGACTGCTGCAGAGTTCCTCCCGTTCCCCTTTAATCTGTGGAGACTCCGGGTTCTCCTGCTCTGGGCTGGAGTTCCTCTCCTGGTTACAGAGCTGCTGGGCAGTGAGGAGCTCCTCCTGAGTGCAGGCATGCTGCTGTGGAAGATCTGCTGGGACAGGAACACAGGCAACAGGTTACTAATGTAAGGACGGAGAACATACAGGCCTTGAGTCACCAGACTCCTGCTGAACTGCAGCCTCAGGTTCCTGTTCTCAGCTCTCAGGTGTGGCACCCGCTGTGGTCTTCTGCTGCTGTAGGTCACCTCTCTCAAGGATCGAGCTGCTGTGCATCCAGAGATGCTCTTCTGCACGCTTTGCTTCTAACAAGTGCTTATTTGACTCACTGTTGTCGTCCTATCAGCTGTTCTCTGAGCTCTGGCTTCAACAAAGCATCTTCACACGGAGTCTGCGCAGCTTCCGGCGGTCACTGTGAACCTGAGGTACCACGCCCACTCATCATACGTGCTTCACGCAGCTTGGCCTAAAGGTTATCAATGCCACTTTATGAACAACCGGTCCAGTCTGAACCTGAACCATCCCCTGGATGCGAGTTTCCTTTTTTTTTTACGACAAGTCGTAAAAAGCCGGTCGTTGTGAAGTTTGAACTGTTTTCCAAACGGTGCGCTCAGCTGTCTCCCTCCCCTCTGAGAGCTTTAAAACCGCCTCCGTTCACGCGGTGCGACTCACCTGTCATGTGGAGCTTGAGGACGGGGCTCCAGGTGATCTGCTGCAGTGTGCGCTGGCGCTCCAGCATCTCCTCATACTGCAGGATGGTCTTCTCGAACTCCGAGAAGATTTCCTCGGCGGCCGCGGTCAGTCTGTCCCGGATGAAGCCTCTCAGGTGTTGAACTGAAGCCATTGTTGCGTCAGCAGGTGAAACGTTCACCTACAAAATAATACGCAGCATCTTTCCCATAAAACACACTCATCACTAATGAAGCCGCTTCTTCTTCTGCTACTTCCCGTTTTCGGCGGTCAGCAAAA
The DNA here is from genome assembly GCA_024447675.2 of Pterophyllum scalare. Classification (NCBI taxonomy): domain Eukaryota; kingdom Metazoa; phylum Chordata; class Actinopteri; order Cichliformes; family Cichlidae; genus Pterophyllum; species Pterophyllum scalare. Next base: position 27,666 of record JAMQGT020005997.1, read on the forward strand.
GCAGCTTAAAGGCGCATTACCGCCACCTGTCGGCCTGCAGTGTCACCAGCGCTGGGTTCATACTGGTCCTCCAGGAAGGTTCCCAACATAAAAGTAGCTTCAGTGCTTTCAGCGCTTCTTTTAATCTCCTTTGGTCCACAGGCCCAACATCACACGGAGAACACTGTGATCATACTTAAATATTACAGTGGTTTAGCATTAAGGCACTCTCTAAGCAGCTGTGGTTCCTCATGGTTTGTCAGTAGTTAAAACAGGAACGTACTCTGATGTGTAACAGTTCATCAGCAGAACAAAAACCCTCATATTTTACAGTTTATAGTGACAAAAGGGCGGCGCAGGGGCGCAGTGGTTGGCACTGTGGTGTCACAGTGAGAAGGTCCTGCTTTGATCCCAGGCTGTGGAGCTGGCATGATCCTCTCTGTGTCTGCGTGGGTTCTCTTCAGGTTCTCCTGGTTCCCTTCACAGTCCAAAAACTTGCGTGAGGATAACTAAAATCAGTGGATGGATGTTGAATGTTTCTATTATTTTACAGTTTATAAGGGGAAATGCTGTATTTTCTGTTCTTCCCTTATCTCTGATGTTTATATTCATACAAGCTTATAAAATCTGTTGGAAACTGGTCCGAAGCTGGTGCTGCAGAAATGTTTTGAAAAATGTTCTTATAATATTCTCAGCCTTTTTTAAAAAATTTGTTTCACACATAATAAATATTAAACTCTGCTCGACTTGGTGACCTTCTGCAGTGAAGCAGGATACGCAGCCTCCTGCGTGCACCTTATATGTGTGTTTGCATGTGAATAATTCATACCGCCTCCCTCCTGTGGGACAGCAGCTTGAGCGTGGAGAGGGGGTGGGTGTGTGTGTTTCATCTGCATGCTGCTCCCTGTCTGTCAGCAGCACACAGGTGGAGCTCCCCGGTGACCGGGTTTGATCGGCAGGCGTGCCGACTGCCTGCTGCATCGCTGATGATGCTCAGCGAGCCGCAGCCCAGCTTCACGCCACCGACTCGCCCGACCTGAGGAATAAAATCCTGCAGCACAGAGGGACAGGTGCTTATTCTGGTGGGATGCAGTACAAGTGTACACACAATACCTGCCTGTCCTGCAGACATGTGCAGTAATAAACTAGTCACTAATTCCCAATATATCAAATTTGATTTACAACACACTAAAAACGAAGCTTTGTTCTTCAATCAACTCCCAGTATTTTAATTCTGCGTCCCAGGGTATTATTTAACATTTGGATCTTATTTCTGCCTCAGTCTATAAGGTGGAATAATATAAACTGAGTCATTAAACATTAAACACAACCTTTAACAAAACAGCTTAAATAAAGCCGAGAAGCTCAATAAAATAAATACCAAACAAAATCACTCAACAATGTATGAGCATAAAAATAATTCAGAAACAATAAAAGTAATCTAGCTAAAATTAAAATATGATAAATTAAAAAATTAAAGTGTACGTAAAATGCAATTATTTTATTTTATTTACAGCTTTGTAAATTTACAAAAATATTACAGATTTAAAATATATAAATGAAAGTAAAAAATCAATAAAATGCTATAAAGATTAATATTTGTTAAAAATGAAGTGAAAATAGCTAAAAATGTAAATAATATACAAAAAATAAAAACCAAAATAAGATAAAATAAAGGTTAAAAAAAATACAATTTAATAAAATACAATTAAGAAAAGCAAAATTTGTAAAAATATATTTAAAAAAATATATAAAAAAACATGTAAAAGGTTTAATTTAACATAATTAAATGGTTGTATGATTAAATTAGTTAAATAAATCCAATAAATAAAAAATGAAACAATAAAAACAGCTTAAAGTGCAAACAAACCGCAGTTCCTCTAACGTCCACTTGAGGCTCCAGCAGTGAGTCGGTGCTCGTAGACTCGTTAAAAACACGAGAAACAAACATGGTTACAGCCTGTTTACAGTCTGAGTGTCTGTGGATCGTTTCCTGGTGTGTAACTGTATGACGGGTGACTTTATTTTATTCCCAACCTTTTAAAACTGTAAAGTTTGCATCATTAGGCCTCTTTGATTGACAGGCGTCTGCGAAGCTTCACCATCACTAACTGGGGTCCCTGAGCTGGACCTCTGGACCGTGTTTGTGCTGCTGGAAGATTTCCTGTGTGATAATCTGTCAAACACTGATGCTTCCTCTGCAGCACAGAGCATCCCAGAAATGACATGTTTTATTAGTGCATTAATTAGCACTAATAAGCAGATATGCCTGTCTGTGCATTGCACTGTCCAAATGTGGTCAGCTCCAAAAATATAACATGGTGGCAGCTAAAATACTAAAATGCAGAGCTGAGAAGCTGCTGGTCCCAGAGGTGCACCCATCGTCTCTATACGGCCTTATTATAGAAACACTGGTTTAAGGCACTTTTAAGGCTTTTTATATACATTCTGAACCACGCCTCTAAATTAGGAGTGAGGAGTATTTGATTGATTAATTGGAGCTAAATTCAGAATTGTACAGAAAATTAACCCGAGCACTTAATTGCCGAGAGCCTCGCGCCTCTGAGCTGCGGTTATAATGAATGTCCTCCATAACGGGAGCGAGTCTTCGCACAGGCTTCGCCTCTGCTCTGCTGTGATTAGAGGCCCTCTGCAGCCAGGCGGCGTGTCAGCCCGGCCTCCTCCTCTGGGTTTGTCAGCACTGGATGGAGAAGTAATTGGGAGGAGAGGCAGAGGTGGATCTGTGGCTTAACCTGAGCGAGGCGGTAATGAGCGGCGGCCGCCTGGAGGCCTCGCCCGAGGGCCGGCAGGAAGCTCCTCATCCCGCTGGACGTCTTTCAGAAAGGCTATTTATGCCCGTTTGCTCAAAAATAACGGCTACGCGAGCATCATTACTTCACTGCATATTTTCTGCTGCATTAAATGACTGCGTGGGCCCGATGTGGCTGTCAGCTCGATGAGGATGATGATCTGACCTTGTAAGGTGTCTCTACCTGTCACATCACTTTGGGTGATGCACTTTTCTTCCATCTCACATGAATCCTGCCTGTCTGCCTTGAGCTGAGCCTCCCTGAGATTAAGCAGCTGCACTAACGAAGACTTGTCTCACAGCTGGTTTCGGTTTCTGTGGTCCATCTAAGTGATGTAACCACATTAGTGCTTAAAAGTTGCAATTTTAAATGTCACTTAATAAGTGCTCCTTTATATCCTACATGAGTATTGAGTTTATAATTGTTTACTTTGCATAAGTAGTCCTGTTTAAATGATACTGTGGAGGAGCAGAACCCGGCTGCATAAACTGGTGCAACTACCTGCTCACGTTTCTACGCAGTCTGGACAAAGACACGAGTGTCGGTGTGTTTCTTACTCTTCTGCTCTACAGTTGCTTTACAGACACTCTTTTTGCTACCTGTGTCAGCTGGGACCTGCAGCACTTCCAGTCAGTCAGACACAGATTTGATCGGAAACAACTGCAGCGGAGAAATGTGCAGCCTGTGGCCTCATACAGATGTTTCATATGAAAGGTAATAACCTCTCATTACAGCAAAGGGATGCAGAAGAGCATCTCTGAACATGCAAACCTGGAAGCAGATGGGCTGCAGCAGCAGAAGACCACACTGAGCGGCTGGGAATTATCCTCTCGGCACACTTTAGTACTCACCTCAACCGAGCATCCAGCCCTCTACAACCTCTGAGGGTCACAAAGCTCATGTTCCTGACCACGACGGTGAGTTTGCTGCACTCAAGCGGCCTCCACAGTCACAAAGATCTCAGTCCAGCAGAGCACCTTCGGGATGTGGAGGAGCGGGAGCGTCTCATCGTGGATGCAGCAGCTGTGTGATGTCATCGTGCGAACCTGGACTGAAATCTCAGAGGATTTAAGGATCATTTATTGCTGCGTGCTGCAGAGTGTAGCTCAGATTTGTGCCTTCCCTTCACCCGTGTTTGCACCTTCAGGAGGCTGCACCGATATTCAAATACGTGATTTACACGTATCCACCAATCAGGTTAAACTGAAGCTGAACGCTTTCATGTGAGGTCATCTATGGTAAATAAGGTGAAATGAAACATTCACCATATTAATAAATTATATGATAGCTTTGTTCTCCATAACAGACATAACATTACAGATCAGTTTGTGAGATATTTACCGATGACTCACTGAGGAGCGTAAAAGAAAAAGATTTTATATTTTTATACATTTATTTTTATACATTTATTTCAGAAAAATTAAGCATATAAAATCTCAATCGAAGCTTATTATGAAGTTTGTGCTGCATCAGAAAAATTTTGCATGTAAGTGTGTGAAAATAAACTATTTACAAAAAATAAAACACAGTGAGACGGGCCTCAGATTAATGTGGTCTGAGACACAACAACAAAATATGTTTTCCAAAAATATTTGATAATAATTCACATCAGAATTAACACATTTTAAACTGGTAAAAACAGAAAAATATTCCAAATGATACCCCAGCAACACAGGCATAATAATACTATAAAATATTATTATTATTATTATTATTATTATTGTTAGAAAAGAGTCACTTTTTTCAGTGATTAAATTGAATATGGAAGGGTAATCGTAATAATAATGAAACACGTTAAGTGTGTGTGGCGTCTCCTCTCCTGGTGTTCACACAGACCACAGCGGCACAGAGCGCCACCTGCAGGCCGCTGAGCAGCATCCACCTGACTCTGTAGAAGGTCGAGTAGACCCCGAAGGGCTCTCTGTGGATGAGAAGAGTCTTTGCCGTGGACAGACACCGCTGATCCGAGTCCAGGACTGCACACATGTACTCCCCTGCATCCTGCGCCGACATGTTAACGAGCACCAGGCTGTCATTGGATTGGTTTGGCTGGCTTAGCTCGATTCCCCTGATGATAACGATTTCACCTTCTGTTTGGATCGACTTCATGAACCACTCAAAACGATTATCTGACGCCGACTTAGCTGGGCATCCGACGGCGACGTCGTCTCCCTCTGAGAAGACCTCCACTGCAGGTGGGCCCGACTCGGGGCACACCACAAGGAAGTACCGCTCTTTTATGGTTTGACCCCCGCAGCCGTACCAGCCCGACTCATTCAGCGCCAGCGACGGAAACACCAGCGAGTGGTTTTGACCGACCTCTCGGTCAGCGCTGGAGTAATTTTCCAGCTTCCACCAAACTGGGAGCCGATTGGGATCGGCGAAGGTGCAGCGCAGCACGGCCGGCTCCCCCGCTGAGCGATAGACTACCTTCGGTAGTTTGATCAAATGGTCCGAATGGCTGCTGACACACTGCTGTTGGTCCATCACCAGGCAGATGTATAATGTGTAGAAGGTGATGTTGGACACGTGAAGAACCGAAGCGTTTTTCACCTCCAGGAAGCTTTCTCTTATGCTGCCCACCTCCAAAGTCGTCCTGTTGTTTAAGACCCTCGACCGCACGTCTTTCCCGTACTTAAACTCGTATTTGATCCACTCAACTGCCAAACTGTCGCTGGCTCCTTCACATTGTACCTCTAATGTTTCTTCACGACACTGTCTCACGTTCTTGCTGATTGCACCACAAACAGTCAGGCTGATGTTTTTCTCACGGGTCACTTTGCCCTCGGCCCGGCACACGTGTTGGTACAGGCCGGAGTCCGACCGGGTCAGGTTCCGGAGGGTGAACGAGGCTTCAGAAACCGAGAGTCGTCCCAGCAAATCTTCGTGCACCGTGAAGTTCGTGCTCCCGAAGCCAGAGACGTTCCACAGGACGAGCGTATCTTCACCAGCGCGTCTGGAGGCCACGCAGGAGCCGTTCCCCTCCGGCCGCCTGAATTCAAAAGATTCCCCTTCGGCTCGTACGGCGATGACTTCTCCCGCACGAATGCTGCCGAGGAGAGCGAGGAGCATTGAGCAGCAGAGCTGTGCGGCTGCAGCCATCCTGCTCTGAGGTCTCCTGGTGAGTGCCGTACAAACCGCTGGTTTCCTGTTCGTGGTTGGAGGAGGAAGGCGACTTCTTCATTGCGTCACCATCATCATCACGTGTGTGTGTGTGTGTGTGTGTGTGTGTGTGTGTGCGTGCAGCCGGCCTGCTCAGTGTGCGGATGTTACAAAACTTTATACAACAGGACAAAATGAAATGAATTTATTGCTTCTTTCTCTGTAACATCGCAGAGCCGTGTAATATATTTGAGGTGCCACAGAAATAAGACTGAATTCCCAAAGCCAGCAAGACACCGAGGGGGGGGGGGCTGCTCCATGTGAGCTCATTCAAGTCTGGAAACAGTTCCAAGCTGAACTCCTCAGACACTGGAGGCCCTCAAAGTGCATACAGTACGGGGCAAAAGTCTTGAGCCGCCTCTCATTTCTCATAGTTTGCTATGAAAACAGGAAATCGGTGCAAACATAAATGCAAATACAGAATATATAAGGCAAAAACAGAGTTTGGACAATTCTAACAAACTTAAAAGTCATTTTTTTGGTGTGACCTCCTTTATTCTGCAGCACAGCCTGAACTCTCTGCAGGAGCAGTTCTCCAGGCTTCCTGCAGGACCTTCAAAGCTCTTCTTTGGATGTTTCTGCCTTTGGTTCTGGTCTCTGTCAGGATGATCCCACTCTGCTTCGGTCCACCAGTCCATCACTGTTAATGTTGCACTGTGTTCTCTCTATCCAGGGTGCTTTTACTGCACTGGCAGTGTGTGTGTGTGTGGGATCTGCTGCTGATCGGACATCTCCCAGCTGGTATTTAACGGTGGATCAGAATCGGACTATTCTGTGTTCGTAATCAGTTTTGATAAAATCTCCAGCACCATCGATTGAAATGCCGCCTCCGCCGTGCTTCACGGATGGGTGCAGACCCTCACTGTTGTTCCTCTCCTTTTAACCAAAAATGTCAAATTTGGATCCATCGGTCCATCAGACCTGCTGCCACTGGTTTTCAGTCCAGTTCTTGTGTAATGTGGCAGACCTCAGCCTTTCCTCCATTCCTGATGAGGCTTCAGTGAACAGCAGATGATCAGCTGAAGGTCCAGATGCATCTCTCTGGTCCTGTCAGGTCTGCATTTCCCCCTTTTTTCTTAAGGATGCGACTTTCAGATACTGCTCATCTGCTGTAATCGTTTTTAGACCTTCCACTTCTTCTTTTGTCCTCCACTTACATTTTTAAGGACACTCTGCAGAGATATGTCCAGTTTTCAGCTAAAATGGATTCAACTAAATTAATGTGACAGGCTGCTGGTAACAAAGTGCCTAAAAATACAATCTGAAATAGTGTGTGATGTGTGGACGCCCCACTGGCTCATCCCTCGAGTTCGGTGCCTTTTTTATAACTAACGCATTCCTCTGAAAATGGTCAGGTACGAGCAGGACACTGACAGTGAGTGAAAAAGCAGCCAATGTCCAAAGAAAACCTTGGAATGACCTTCGGAAAGCCTGAAAAGTGACAAGTGTCCGGCTCACTGGAAGCAAAATATAAAGAAATGAGGCGTGGCTTCTGCACAGCGCTGCAGAGACGGGGCTTAAATGGGTCAGAATGAGCAGGAATGATGTTCTGACACTTTCAGATTTCATTTCTCAGTAACTGAAAGTCAGATTAATCCAAAATACTGTCGAGTTTATTTTCCATCAGCTGCAGCAGGCTTCCGGCTCCTTCTCATCCCGTCGTGTGTTCACGTGTACAGATGCCGATAAAGTTGTGGTTGTGGTACTTCCCTACCTCTGCTGCAGAGGAGTGAGCAGGACTGCTGCTGTGCTTTGCTCAGAGAGGGAGAGGTTACTGTGTGACGAAGGATCGGGAAGATGAGAGCTTGTTTTCAGAGATAAGGACGGCTCTGATGTCCTGTTAGATTTTCTGATCTGGTCGTTTCCTGTTGAGAAACGTCCCTGACCACAACATCAAAGATAATAATTAATGCCATTCAGAGGTTATAGTGGACAGTGAGGGCTGTGGGACTCCTCAGAGTCACTGAAGTAAATCTGAACCGAAATTTATGGGAGAATTTTACAACAACAAAGGCGGGAGAGGTGAAACTTCCAGGGGAAAAGCTTTTGCACCTTCAGCCGAGCTGTGGGTGATCTTTATCAGAGTGCACTGGATGCTCCACACATGCTGTTTCATGTCTGTTAAAGCTGGAAATATCTGCCACGAGGAGAGTGAGGATGATGAGCATTGAAGAAGTCAGCTGCTTCTACAAGGACACTGGGTGGATCCACTGATTGGAGTTTAGTGATGTTCTCTGGGCTCCACAAAAGCATTTTTTCCACCTTTGTTTTAAAAAATCTTTCTGTCCACATGAAAACGTCAAGAACGCACCGAAGCAGCAGCAACAACAAAAACAGTGCAGTCTGACCTCTGAACTCTCTGCTGTCCACACTTAAACGCAGGAACAAATTTCTGAAAACCGTCACCCTGGAAACCGCAAACAGCTGTTCATGTGCAAGAACAGAGGCGAGATTTTAATGTCCAAAAAAATCCCACAAGTCCAAAACAAATAGAGTCAAGAGAGACAAGACGAGGACTAAAGAAACCAGCTCTAACACACACACACACACACAGCAGACACACAATAACGACACAGACAACAAAAGGAAGACGCACTCAGACTAATCGGAGCGAGGGGGGCAGGTGAGAATAATCAGGGCTAACGAGACAAAGGAAGTAAAGCTGAGAGAGACAGAGGACTACCAAAATAATACAGGACGTAAAAGCTGGAAAAGTAACTGCAAAAATAAGTAACTAAAAAAAACTGTAACCAGAATTAAAATTAAACAAACAAACAATTTAATTCAGTTATATTTAAATAGCACCAAATCTCAGGAACTGAAGGCTCATCATATAAAGAAGGAATCTAAAAATATAAAGCAAGAAGGAACCAAACAGAACATCACAGAACACGACTTCAGTCAGAGCCCGGGCGCCGTGGCGGGCACGTTTATCTGTGTGTACTTACACTCAGGTGTGTGGACACAGGTGCTCCCCAAGGAACTGATCACAGCCTAAACCGGGGTGTTCAACTCCGGGCCTCGAGGGCCGGTGTCCTGCAGCTTTTAGATGTGTCTCTGCTTCAGCACACCTGAGTCAAACATAGACGTCCTTAGCAGGACTCTGGAGAACCTGACTGCATACTGAGGAGGTGATTCAGCCATTTGATTCAGGTGTGTTGGAGCAGGGACACATCTAAAAGCTGCAGGACACCGGCCCTCGAGGCCTGGATGTGGATACCCCTGGCCTAAACTGAGACGGCCCCGTGAGCTTCAGCGTGCTGCTTCCTGTCACCTGCTTCCTGTCACCTGACTGATGAAACGCTGAGATGTTTGGTATTAATATTTTTCTTATAGAGCTTAATTTTAGAGAAAGCACACATCGGTACCTCTGCAACCAGCTTCCATGTTTGTGATCTGATTTTTCTCTTGGGTTCATAAACTGGTGTCTGCTGCTCGGGGATCAAACAGCGAGAGGAGGACGTCAGACAGCGCGCCGAGTGATCGTTCAGTCGACAAAGGCCGAAGATTTAGGGAAAAAAAGCAGCCGATCATCAGTCAGAGTTTATGACCCTGCTGGTTGCTTCTCTGCTGAGTGCAGCATAAATATTGATGTCAGCTTTTTAATCAGATTCTCTAGAAGAAACATCGATAGCGTATATTTCAGTGGTCACATCAGCATTTAATCTAGCTTATTTAATTTTTCACTGTTTTAAAAAAACAAACTTCCTGCAGCAGCTGATAATGTGAGGACGCTTATTCAATATTTTTCACGTGACTTTCAGAGAGCGAACATGTTTTAAAGATAACTCTGAGAGGTGCATGAATCCAGTCCAGTGTGTTTGTGGTCCGGGCTAGAGCAGCATAACCAAGGGGGGGTTCAGGGTCACCTGATCCAGCCCTAACTATAAGCTTGATTATAAAGGAAAGTTTTAAGCCTAATCTTAAAAATAGAGAGGGTGTCTGTCTCCTGAATCCAAGCTGGGAGCTGGTTCCACAGAAGAGGGGCCTGAAAGCTGAAGGCTCTGCCTCCCATTCTACTCTGAAGTATCCTAGGAACCACAAGTAAGCCAGCAGTCTGAGAGCGAAGTGCTCTATTGGCCAAGGTAATGCCATCCAGATTAAGCATCTGCTTAGACACCGTATTTCTAAGATTTTTTTATATCAGCTGAAGTCGAACAAGCAGCAGGCTGCACTTTGTGTAATACCAGTTTGTACCACAAGGTGGCGCAGGGAGTCGCTAACATGTATTTAACCAGGAAACTCGTTAAGAATACATTCGTATTAACAATAAAGTGAGGAACTAGTGTGTGACATGAAGATTAATCTCTTGTCTCAACACACCCACCGGTAAAATTCTGCCCCCTGGTGGGGTAATTACAACATCTTTAACATCCTTTAACAGTCCAGCTATTTGATCAATAAAGATATTTTATAAAATATTTTAGTTATTATATCATTTCATCCAACAGGACTGAACATCCCAAAGACACAAAGCTCAGATGATTTCTGACTCAAAACCCAAACTTAGTAATTATCATTTAATCTGCGTCCATCCAGACGTCTCACCACCAATGAAATAATTCATATATCAGTTTAAAACATTGAGGCTCAAAATAAAATGTCAAAATAAAATAGAATAAGATAGGATAAAATGTAATGCCCTTCATAGTTATGAAAAATAAAATAAAATAATAAAAACCTTTAAATGTAGTTAAAAGAATGAAGTGGAGGTATATCTATATGCTGTATTTCTGTATATGTGAGGCGCTGCAGTTCAGACTGCGGGCTGACAGAGGTCAGTAAAGGTCAAAGATAGCAGCAGGAGCCGTGTGATGCTGGTAATTGCTTCTGCTGCTGTGCGAGCGCAGCTGTGATACTGAGTCACAGCGATCCTCCGCCATCGAGTCGGCGCTCATTTACCTAACAGAAGGTGCCACTTCTCAAAAACGGCGCATCCGTGAAGAAGACGCGCTTTTTCACAGCTTGATGAGCCATTATGGTGACTGACAGGTAACGCTGTTAGCACACACACGCACACACACACACACACACACACACACACACACACACACACACACACTGTATCTGACACAGACCGGTGTAACTGAGAGGCGGCTCACTGTGTTATTTTTGTGTCTTCTTTATAGAAAGCCCATTACTTTATCACTCTGTATGGAAGCCAAGAGCTGCCAATATTAACCTGAGAACACTATGTATTGCTTTATATAAAAAAAGGACTCAGTGTAATATGAATATGAAACTGAACAGTCTGATAATAAGGAAAAAGAAGGATTTATATAATTAGATATATTTTTATTTTATACCTGCTAACAAACAAGTCTAGCTACATTTGGATTTTCCTTTTCACACTTACTGATTGAATTTAAGGTTTTTCTGACTTTCTTTTTTTTTATAGTTAAACTGGTTTTAAACAGGTGATATTTTACTTTTTAAATTTTTTATCCAATAACACTTTTTAATGTCTTTGTCAAAACTACAGTTTTATGTTGATTTAAGTGGTAAGGCACAGCTTTTACTTTGAAGGTGAAGCTGAATGCTCTCCGTTTCCGGTTTGCATCGCGAGTTTTAGTGTCGCTCTGCGGTCAGTTAGCAAGCGTTTGCAGACAAGTCGGCGTCTTCCGTGCAAACTGTGGGCGACTGCAGCAATGTGCCAGCAACCACTCGCCAACCGGCCCGGGTATACTCGTTTTCCAGTGAAGCACAGGTGTCACTATTACTAAGCGTTCTCTGAGGTAACTCGGAGCTCTTTAACTACAAACAGGTGAAAAAGTAAATGTCGGCTCTGACATTTGCTTTAATTGACTGAAGCTGGTTTACAGCTCTTTCTGCGTGCTGAGGGATCGCGAGTGACATTTCGGACGCTCACCTTCACACCGACCTCCGAGTAAGTGCATTTAGACCGTGTGGAAAAGCACTCCGCGGTCATTCTGAGACTCTTCGTAATTTCTCAGATATGGATCCAGACAGATTAAACACCTGCTGCTGCAGCAATGAGGCCAAATCGATGCTGTGAAAACAGAGCAGTAAATGCTGCCTTTTATCATCGCTCTGTGCTCTGAATGAGTTTTTCTTCCGCCTGTTCTCTTTCTATCAGGTCTCCGTTGCAGACCTTTGGTATATAATAGTATTTTTTTAGAGGACACAGTTGGTTTTTTTCGGTGCTGGTGTTTGCTGAAGGTGCAGAAAGTCTCTTTTCTTTACTTCCTTTGTCAGTTGGTTGCTCTTCTTCTGTGGCCTTGTAGCTGTCACGGCGAACAAAGGAGAAACATTAGTGGCAGAATATTCCCAATGAGACTTCACACTGTAGCCTGAGAGCTTTTCACCTGAAACATGAAGTGAAATAAAAGACCGAATACGGCGCAGCTCTTAAACTTCGCCCCTGCTGTACAGAATGTAAATCCTACCTGTGCATTCATGTTACGCCGCTGAAAGAACAGATCTGACAAGTCAATCTCAGAGTCCTCAGGAAAGAGCCGTGCAGCCTGTTCGAGAGTTTCTGGCTCAGAGGAGGAAGAAGAAGTGTTGGCGCTCTGAAGGAGAAAATGAAAACGTGTTAATGGAGCTCCTCTCTGCCTTCCCTGCGCTCCACCCGAGGCCGTTTCCCTTCAACAGATTGCTTGAAGAGCTCAATTGTGCTCAGCTAATGCATAACAAACAGATGGAGCCGAGCGCAATCGCTCCAGAGTGGCGTCCCCGTCTCTTTCTCTCCGAAGCGCTGAAATAAATCAAAATTATGGTTTTTGGCATCGGTGAAGCTTCGCAGGAGGAGAAGCGCTGCAGAGAGACGCAGTCGTCCTGTGGCTCACAGTCACAGATCTGCCCGGATGAGGAGAAATTAATTAACGGCATTTTGCTCCACTTCCACCAGAGCTTTCATGGGTATGGTTGCCGTGACAACCTGGTAACGGGCGAAGCACGGGTTCCTGATTTCTACGTGGCAGTGCCGTCTCTCTGAGTTTACCAAGGTTATGAAAAGCAGCGGTGCTGAAATTAGACGGAGCCGCTGCAGCTCATTTACACTGAGACACCCCCCCCCCAAACCCCCTCAGCAGCCACTTTGAGGCAGTTAATCAAAGCTCCACCAGCTGCTGGAAGTCCAAACCATCACAGGGTCGTGTTACAGCCTCGATTTTAGCATTTTGGTCACCACAATGTTGTTCACTCCTGTGGGATCCCAACGAGCTTTGCACATGTGACCACTGACCACATGACGTTCACTTGGACATGTGACAACCATGGTGACAAAGTAGGACCAAGTGAGTCAGGCCGCAGTCACACAGGCCTAGAGACCGGTCTGTGGGAAAATGAGGATTCACCAACCGGCTGGTTGTAGTTTGAACTGAAGTGATGGACTTGCAGTGAAACTCTGAACACAAACCAGAAACGGTTCGCCTTCAAAGTAAAAGTTGTGGCCTTTGAAACATGATGGCTGCGGCGCCGAGGAGGAGCTTTTACTTGGAAGGCGAACCTTCTCCATTCCTTGTATTGTACTTTATCAAGTTCCCAAACAATGACGTCATGTGAGAGATCTCGATACGATCTCTCCAGCAGGTCGTTGGAGATGCCCGGCGACCTGGAATCACCTCAGCTGGATGCCGTGGTCCCTCCGGATGTCTGAGCTTCGTCACTAAGGTCGAGCTCAGCCACGCTCCGAAGGAAACTCGTTTCCTTCATCGTTCGGTCATTACTCCGAGCTCACGGCCAGAGGGTTGGAGCAGCGATGAGTTCGCGTCACAGCGGCTGCACAGATACAGGCTCTGGTTTAGACGTTCACCACCTGTAGAGTTTGTTATTAAGATTTAAACTAACTACACGGTAAATGGACTAGTTCTTACACAGCACTTTTCTACTCCGAGCACTCAAAGTGCTTACACAACACATTCACCCACTCACACGAGCGCTTCCATATGACGCTAAGCTAAGTGCCTTTTTATTGTCTAACATTCACACTCCAACGCTTGCGTCGGAGAGCAACTTGGGGTTCAGTATGTTGCCCAAGGATACTTTGGCATGCAGCCCGGCATCAAACCACCAACCTTTCGATTGGCAGGTGACCTGCTCTACCTCGTGAGCCACAGAGACCAAACCTCGTTTTTGCAGCAGGCTGTAAAGATGTTTATTTCTGCTTCGAGGTCCACGAGCGCTGAATGGCTTAGCAAACACATCTACATGATCCTCGAGCACCAGCTGCTGCCTGCAGGGTCACCGTTCGCCTCGGCTGTCTAACTTTGTCTTTGTTTACAAATTGGTTTGCTCGGAGAGCCGCTCAGATCCTCAGCTGAACAAATGATATTTCAGCTGGCATGTGATAGATGAAATAACAGTGTTTTCCTTTCAAAATAAAGCTCTGACTGGCATGCACTCTGCAGATAATTGGATCATCCGGAGCCTCTTTGATCGCGCTTCATCTTTACAGGGTTTATGTTGCAGCCGGGCGGTTTGATTGGACTCTTTTAGGAAATAAGAGCCCCGGGGTTTGTAATAAATTTAATAAATTCACACTTGACAAACTGCAGCGGCCTCCGTCCGCACAGAGAGGAGTCGGACTGTAAATCCCCTCCGGAGCGCAGCGGAGTGATTGGCGTTTCATTTGGAGGCCGCTGCCGCCGCCGCCGGCCGCAGGGCGAATCCACGGGACTCTGCTGACTCAGTCGAGCAATCGTGTTTTACTGGAGCCGACATGCAGGCGGTGATTTAATTTGAGCCGCAGACAGTTGAGATCAGACAGGAGGGGTGATCAGGGCTTCTGTGGCTGCTGTTAAACAGATGTTACAGACAAAACCACACATCTGTAAAAACACGAGCATCAAAGAGTCAGACCTGATGAAAGTCAGAAACGTAATTACAGCAGGATGAATTATAATATGCCCACAGGGACCGATGGTGCATCCATCGTACTCAGCAGTGAGTGAATACTGATTTTATCCATCCGAGCTGTCCTGCATTAAACTGATGAGGTAATAAAGTTCTGATTTTAGTATAATTTTGTGATTTTATACATATAAAATAATAATAGAAATTTCACATGAATAGAAACAAGGACGAGTGGACCAACTATCCTTATCTGAGCAACTATGCACATTTTTTTTTGTCATGTTACCCTAAATTTTGCTAATATTTTCTAACCATCAACCAAAACAGAGGTGCCCGAAACTGCAGTTCCTCTAATGGCCACTAGAGCACTGCCTCCAGCAATGAATCATTTCCCATCGACTCCAATGTTAAAATGACCAACTTTACAGCACAAATAAACACGTTTACAGCCTGATACAGAAACATTTTTGGTCTTGATGGAAAGTTTTTGCCTTTATATCAGCTAAACAGGTTAAGGTTATGGAGGTGGCTGCTTTGATTAACAGGTGTAGCTTATTAGCTATAGCGGTGCAGCAGGTGATCTTCCTGTGGTCCACTCATTTTTGTATATGATGTAAATGGAGTCTTTGTAAAAGTAATACTGTACAAATAAAGGGTACAGTAATCTGTCTTTAAGAGTTAATCAACTAAGAACCGAATCAATGCAGGCGCATCTTTTCTATACCACTTCCATTTTTTCATGTTGTACTTATCAATGAACATGAACAAATCATCTAATTGATTTTTGCATCAAATTACAAGCATATTTGTAACCACAGAGATAAACACTCCCATCTTTGCAGCAGGAGTGCAGGAGCTGTAAGAAACAGGTGTAATGACGGCTCCTGATCTTAGCGACCTGAACATCACTGCGAGCCACTCTGTGCAGCATGGATCTAATAAACTTGGGTAGAACATCGAGTTTGATGTGTGGAGACTCTGTGATGATCACAGCGACTGAATCAGGGCCACGTCGTGCAAACGAGCTTCTGCTGCTGATCATCAGGGCTGGTTAGTAACTGCAGGTCGTAGTAGCACACACGGTTGCCTTGCATTGGTCATCTGTGGCAGCCCAAAGTCACACAGTACACCCAGTGTATGGAGTTTAACACGGTGAAGGATCACCTCTTCTCCTGGCTGGTCTACATCTATTTAAAATGGCATATCTGATATACTAAAACCTGCCTACAAGCCCGGCCAGTACTGATTTGCACATTTCAAATGAAGCAAACTGCCCCCAGGCTAGTGTTTCTTAAACTTTAGCATTGTTCCTGACCTTTTCTTTTAGCCTACTGATGTGTCCTAGTTGTGTTAATTGCTAATTGTTTGTCTGATTATAAATGCTTTACTTTTCTCAGGGTGCTTTTGAAAAGGAGACTTCAGTCTCAACGAGATGGCCTGATTAACAGATTGTTGAGTGGGAAGGGACCCAAAGTGGAGACAGACCAAATACACTCTGATGGTTTCCCTCATTCTCCTTAAATGCAGTATTTTACTGCAAAATTGATTGAATACATCACTGAGACACCCGACAAATAAAGTGTATCTGTACATGAGTGAGCTTCTATTTTACTGTTGAAAATTTATTATGTTTCTCTATTAGAACTTTCTTGAAAATGAGACTACCTGTAAAAATAAAGGTTAAATTAAAAAAAACCCACCTGTACAGGTGTTAACATGAGAGTCTATGGGGACTGACTCACTGCTGCAGGAAGCCTCTGGTGGACATTAGAGGAACTGCAGTTTTTGGTTTCATTTTTCAGCCGTGGAGCGCTGCCTCTCGCTCATAATTAGAAGCTGTGATTTTACCAAATCATCTCTGAACAGTGTATAAATAAAGATTTAATAATGAGAATCAATGAAAGAATGAGCATCGAAGTTTCATGAGAACTTTATTTATACAAAAATAAAACAAAGTGAGTAGAGACAGCTGTTTTTCATCGTTTAGCAGTTGTTGCTGATAATTGTAAAAATGGAAGCTGAGCTGTATTCAGAAGTGAAAAAAGAAAAAGAAGAAGTGACTTCAGATACGATCCACTGCATTAAACTCACTCAGCAACAGCAAAACATAAAAAGTAAGATATACAGGAAGTGTATTTTCAAAATAAGGCACAGCACTAAAGTATAATGACAGCACTATGAAAGCAAAGCCTCTAAAGAATATCTGATGACCGAGGCACCGAAAACTTTAAATCCTGTGATCCTGATGAAGGCGGCGACCTCAGTAATCACTGCAGGAGAATAAACTCAGCGTGCTCACTGAACTTCAAAAGAACCCATGAATATCAAGCAGCCAAAAATAAAACATTCATACACCAAAATCTCTCACAAACCTTTGAAGCCACCAACACCAGAACTCAGACTGCCTCAAATCCACCACATTCAATTTCAGACGAGTAATTACAGTCTGGTTAATGTGACTGCTAGAAGGGGCTGTGCTACTCTCAATTTCATGCAAAGTTTTTATATTAGTTTTGGCACCGGTTGCTGCATCTGCTCTTCTATTACATTTTAAGCTGCGCCGGACGAATATTCTATAAAAGCTGTGTTTTCAGCAGCTTTAATCAAACTTACGGAAATTAATTTAAATTCTCGTGGACTTCCCGCAGGAAGACCGGGCAAAAAGCTACCCAAGGAATTTCGGATTTTGACGGAATGACGCAGCCACAGAAAACACGGATTGCTTGGTTTAAATATTTAACCTGATGTAAACAAAGAGCTAACACAACACGCATCTCTAACCAGTATACGCTCAGATTTAAGGCCAAATTTAATGAAAACGTGAACCACAAGGTGGCAGCATTTCAGCACAAAACATCGCACCAACATTACGTTTTTCTGTGTACATTTATAATTATTTTATGCTGCTAAAGACCACTTCTAAGTAATGTAATATTTTTGTAGTGAGAGTAAAGCCCTGCCGTATCTTGGACATAACGCTAAAGCTGCTGCGTCTTATTTATTTAATTTTAAAAGGATTTAAACTCTTTTTATATGATTTATGCTCCTTGCTGACTTTAATTATTGCCATTGCTTATGTAAATATGACTTAACATTAGCAGTAAAGTCAACTGGAAAGAGTTTAGTGAGATACAAAACCACCGAAACCGAGGGCTGTTTTTGACCATTGACCTCCAGAGGAGTCGCCCCCTGCTGGTTAAAGAATGTAGGTTTAAGGCACTTCTGCGTTGGCTTGACTTCTCATTTACAAAAGCTACATACATCTTTTACATACACATACATTATTGTGTTATCGCTACATGAAATAGTTCCTAAAATGAGATCTAACTTCCTGGATGTTTTTTACTGGCTGACACGTTCAACAATGTATTTTTGTGAGACTTGGTCTGAAGGTTGCTGGTGTCAATTTTGGTGAAGACTGGAAGAAAACTGAACAACTTCATAGATTCCAGTGTGGCCTCGGGGTTTTCATCCATCAGTCTATGATCTAAGCGCTCACTGATGTTGCCTGGAACACCTCAGGGTTTCCTCTGCTCACAGAAACCAGTCTGTTAGTTTCTTTTCTCACCAGGCTTCTCAGAGACCAGCTGAGGCCAATTTCACCTCTCCATATGTGAACATATATATGAATATATGAACATCCAGATAAAAAATCTTCAGCATTCACCGTCCTTCACTAAGTTCCATCCACCATTCATCCCTCTGCTATCTTTCTCGGGCTCATCTGCACTTTCACACTTTCCTCTAAAGCCAGAAACCAGTTTGGCATCAGCTGAATTAACCCACAGACACTTGATGACTTCAATTAGCAGATTTTTATAAATAACCAGTTGATATTCAGATGATTTTCTGGTGTCAGTACAAACTTTGTCCATTTTAAAACAGTCAAACAAATAAAATGTCCTTCATTGATGTCAACCAATCACAGACCTTCTCTCTAACTCCCTGCCTTCACAAGTTTTCAGGCACATCCTATTGTGGGCCATCTACTTCCTGTGATCTTCCTCCACTATCCGGATGGCTCCGGCTTCCTCCACAGGCCCCTCCCTCTTGCTCTCCAATGCGACCTCGGTGTAAGTGACGCCCCTTCCGGCTGGCTGGCGTTTCCCTGGAGTTCGGCCTCGACCTCGGCGCCCTCCTCGCCCTCGGCGACGGCCCTCTCCTTCTTCAGCTTGATGCGGAAGGCCTCTTTGCTCGGAGCTTTCTTCGCGATGTTCTCCTTCAGCCGCTCGCCAGACTGCTTCAGCCGCTCGCCGGCCTGGTGCATCTTCTCCCTCCGCTCGGGCGGCATCACCTTCTCGCCCAGATGGTGGAACTTGGTGCCCAGGGTGTCTTTGGTTTTGCTCATGTTCTCCTTGGAGAAGGCAGCCTTCAGCGTTTCTGTGCTCTTCATGACTGACTTCTTGAGGCGAGCAGCTCGTGAGGGGTCCACTTCTTCCATGCTGAGGTACTCCTCATCAGAGGAGAGGTCGGCGGGGACGTCGTAGGCGTCTGGCTCGATATCCAGCCCCTCCAGGCCTGGTCCTTTGGGAGACTTGGTGACGGCCACCGAAGGGATCTCAGTGTCACCCTGCAGATAAAATAAAAGGTACAGATAAGTTTTGTTGGCCCGACGGAAGAGACTAAATAAGACATGACGTGCCATCACTTTGACGGTCTGTTATCTTCAGCGGGTGTTCAGCACTAACCCTGCAAGATTTGATTTCAGCACCAAATGGAATAAAGTCCAAACAGTACAAACTAGAGCCTTCACCGCCCTCGGAGGCCTTTTTATTAATTTTATTATTGAATGTTGTTTTTA
Organism: Pterophyllum scalare; assembly: GCA_024447675.2. Lineage (NCBI taxonomy): Eukaryota > Metazoa > Chordata > Actinopteri > Cichliformes > Cichlidae > Pterophyllum > Pterophyllum scalare. The sequence goes on from JAMQGT020005997.1 coordinate 47,235, forward strand.
GGATTCCTTCTTTGTTACTGCTCCATCTGCTGATTGTTTTTCTGAGTGTTTCTTCTCCTGCAAAAGAGATTTCAGTTTCAATTAGAGACGCTCCAACCTATTTTTTTTCCAGTTATTATTAGGTTGTTTTTATGCAGAGGAAATATGAGCCTAGTAACAAAATACTGGTGAAAGGAGACTCTTCGTGTGCCATCCCACATGGTGCCATGACCCTTCAAAGTTCACCCAATTTTTGAAGTTTTCTGCAGCGAATCATCAGGAAACAGATCGGTCTTCCTGGGACACTTTGAGTGTGTAGCTGCAGTTTTTAAAGGAACTGAAATGTGTCTTTGAGCCCTGAATCTTCACATGGAAATGCTGGACTTTCTTTTTCTTTTATCTCATCCACCGATGGGTGGAGGGAGGTTATGTTTTTATATATATTATGAACCAAAATTCATAAAACTTTGTGGAAATATTCCTTAGGGGCCTAAGCATAGACCTTAGCACAGACCCATCTGACAGTAATCTGGGTGCTTTTTAAGCTTTTGCAGCAGAAGTCGTCATTCATTAACAAACGCCTCGTCTATCTCTGCAGAAGCACACACAGCTGAAACATCCTCTGTCCACCGAGGACAAATTACTGTGCTGCTCGTAAAGCTGAAAGGAGCTCACGAAGAAAACTTAATATTCCTCCGAGACACCCTGAGACACTCGACCTACAAACACCGGCAGCATCATGAGACCCTTCCACGTGACCAGTAACTGAGCCTCCTTCAGACTGGAAGCCGCTGGCAGCAACGACACCGCTAACCTCACCATGTGGTTCCTGCTGTGCAGTTCTGGTCCCGGTTATCAGAGCTGATTCAGGCACTTTTAAACAAGTTCCTCACACGGTGCCAGTGTCTCACCGTTACATTCACGGGGCCCTTTGGCGTTGGTGCCCTGAAACATGGCTGCAGTATACTGCCCACCAAGAAATAGCGGTCTGGTTTAACAGCCCTACAAATTCCACATCAGGAGACTGGAGGTGTGGTGTTAGCATTAGCGTCAGGTTTATCAGCCGGGAGAACGGGATTTGCGTCCTGTCTGGACCTTTAAGTATCGCACTTGGTTTTCTTTTTTTCACCGTTTCATTTCATTTTTCACTCTCTGTTTTACTTTTGCTTTCACTTACAGGAAGATTTAGGCTGCAGAAACTGCCTGGTTGAATTCAGGCGCTAAAAACTTCTTGGCTAGTTTTAGGTGCTTAGGTGATTTATTGCTGCTACGTTTCGAACTCATCTTAACATACCTTCAGGCAGCCTCAGTAACACAGCTGTCCATAAAACAGTGACCTACAAGCTGAGCTTCTGAAGTCCAGGAGCTGATTATTTCTGAACAGCTGTCACATGAATATTTAAACGGGTCCAAAGACAATAAAACAGCCTGACACCAGAGAACACCTGAAAGCAGGTACTAAACAGAAGATTCCAGATTAAATCATAATCGTATGCGCTGGCTCAGCAGGGGTAAGATCAAATGAGAACAGTTGAGATTAATTTTAAGGTGATAAAGAGCCTCACTGCTAATTTAGAGCCTACTCACTGCTTTATATCCCCTCCACTGTAAAATGAATGTTTAGGTGGTGCCTGATCGTTATTGTTCTTAATTGATCAATAAAATTGGTCATGCCCACAGCTGTGTGACACTCAGAATTTCCTGACCCCAGATGCTGACCCCTGTCCTCAGTATGTACAGTACACAAGTGTTTTCACATTGATGGTTAATTTTCCTCTTGACTATTTAAAATGGTCGACGCAGCAGAGCAGACACCGGAGGAAGCTCGCTGCAGGTCCGCTCCACCTGCGGCGCCCTACAGGTGACTTTGGCTGTGAAAGCCAATTAATCCTAATTAAGCTGTGGCCACCTGAGACAATGACACTCATTAATCAGGGAGGAGTCATCAGAGCGTATCCACACACTGTGAATGACACAATAATTACACCAGCAGGGAATGTGGGTCGAAGTATGTATTAATAACCTCGGCGGTAAAGGAGGAAGAAGAGACGGGAGAAACCATCAGAGCCTTTAATTATGTTAACACACACACACACACACAACCAGAGATCAGTCACACACATCACAACATTTATGCATTTCAATCTCGAAAGATGACGGCGCGAGCCTACTGCGCACAACACCACCAGCAGGGGTTGGTTTCAAGTGAGTGTCAAAAAGTGGCTTCCAAGAATCTCTCAACTCCACACACAAAATGTCATCATGAAGACAAAACCCCACACGTAGCCACAAAGAGACAAAATCATTCAAAATGACCACAAAGAGAAACAAAACCACACAAAACTCACACAATTAGTGAAAAATCAAAACAAAATGGTTAAAAAAAACAAGAGAAACTGGATGAATACAAAGACAGAAAAATGTCAGAGACACAAAACAGTTACAGACAAAAAATGAACACAAGGACACAAAATACAAGCAAAACTCACTGAGTTCTGATCATTAACCGATCGATGACGCTGAGGCTGAGGCTGCCTGTGAGTCGCTATATTGACAGGTGGTGTCATGCAGTCATGTGACAGGCGTGTAAAATGGCGGCGCTGCTCTCTGTAAGCAGGGTGACCTCCTTTAATCGTGTTTGTTCACTCTTCATCTTCTCGCTGCAGAAACATCACAAACTAAAAGCCATCAACTCTAAAATTACACACTGTCCTCTGATGTCCGCTGTGCGAGCCTCAGCCAAGCACCGCGGCCCTGAGAGTAAACCGGCAGCCATTTATCTTTTTCTTATTACTGCCCACCATCCGCCCGTCATTATTCAGCCGCCGGCGAGGCGATGACCGTCTCTAACAAAGCGCCCGCTGCTTCCCGGTTAAACGGCCGCAGCTGAAGCTCTATATTAGGAGACGAAGGGAGGCCTCAGAATAACCGACTGCACATCATTCATAAGCAAACTCAACACTGGGACTGTCTGCAGAGACGACCGCCCGGGACCAGACTGAGCTAAACCTGGACTCACTGCAAAGAAGGACAGAGCTATCTCTGTAGCTGGGAACACAGACAGGAATTGTCGTAGCAGAGCAGATATGAATAATTCAGTTTCATCATCCATGTACAGATGCAGCCTGGGGTCATCCAATTCAATTAGAGCGGGCAGAAATTTATGATTTAATAAAAATAAAGCAAAATAAAGGCCAACAATTGTTGGTGGTCTGAAGTGTCGTTGAGGAAGATAATGAATCCAAATTACCTGTGATGCACTGGAAAGTAATAACTGTATATTAAAGATGGACACAGGTACCATGACGTCAACCACTGGTTTGTGGAGCTTTAGCGTTAGCATTTTGGGAATGTTGGAGCCAGAAATGAGCAAATTTAGACAAGAGGACAGAGTGCTATGCTACCAGCTAATGCTAGCTGCCTTAGTTACCATCTACATGTATAAACAGTATGAGTGCATCACATAGGCAGCGATATCTAACCAGAACTGGAGCACAGATATTTTTCAGATAACTTCATTAAAAATGCTCCAAAGGAAAGAAAGGAAGTAGCTATTAGCTAATTAGCTGAGATGAAGCTTAGCCTGTGAGTAGCTACAGCTGCCTGTGTCAGTCAGAGAGGCCACCTCCCTAATAATGCAAACATCAAACCTGAATACAACATAAACAGGTAACTCTTAAAGCTGTGTAGTTTCTACGAAGGAGAAAAACTGCTTCAGAGTCCGAAACACAAAGCAAAAATATATAAACAGTCCAAAATTAATTAAAATAATATTACCACTAAAGTTACAAAATGTTTATAAAACTGTTGTAAAACAACTTCAGAAATGACCACAAATGCAAAATAACAGACAAAAAGCATCATCTTTAAAGTCACAAAACTACAAGACATTTACCGAACAGAAAAAAATAATCAAGACAACCTAAAAACTACTGCAAACACAAAATTGGAGACACTAAATGACCACAAAGACACATCATGCAAACAAGACACAAAATGCTTCAAAATGACAACAAACAACAAACCCAGACATACAAACTACGTTGAAATATAAAAAGCAGAAAATGATCAGACATCAGTTAGCAAAGATGAGCACAGCTGCATGAACATGACTACCAGCAGATATGTAAAGAAAGGGACAGACAACAACCACAGAGACTCTTTATCATTTAAGTCAGACTTGATTAGAAATGAGTACAGATACATGCAAAATGACCAGAGACACAAAAGGGTCCATGTTTCCACAGTTTCATTGATTTTATGATTACCATGTGCAAAATTCCCATACAGGATTACAGTGATTTAATACCGCTCAGCCCGAGGGTCGCACCAGTGCCGAACACGTGCGGCGGTGAAGCGAGCGCCGACCGTCGCCCTGCAAGACTACGAGCGCCGTCTGCTCGCGAGCTCTCAGACAGGCCTCAAGCGACATTATTAAACTGACGCAACAGGTGACAGACGAGTTTCAGCGGATCGAACTCGCGACGGTGAAACGCTGCCGGATGGACGGCGCAGAGATTACGGCCACGATGAAAATGTCTGAGGAGGGAACAGGATGGTGGAAGACATGGAGTTAAGTTACCAAAGTCTCTAACCCTCCGCCCTCCCATCTCTTTCTGCGATATTAAGTCATCTTACAGGACTTTTTTTCATCTTCTGCTATCCTTTATCTCGTCGGCTGCATCTTAGCAGCCGGTCAGGTTGATTGACACCCCGTTTCTCGCTGCATCCTGACCGCTGTGATAAGCTGACATATCAGAGCCTGATTCTGGCTGACAGCAGTTTATGGCCTGTCCCTGCTGGCAAAGAGGAAGAACGCTGTCATCCCAGAATAGGTCCCTCTGTCACGGATCCACAGCAGCTGTTAGCAGCTCACACAGAGCTCCGGTTACTATTCTGGAGTCTGAAAACATTATCGAGGACTCGCTGCTCGACGTATCTCCACAGAGCTGGATGGAAAAGAGAGCAGGGCGACTTCCATAGCTCCCCATAATGTGTGTTTTCACTGGGAATGTGAGAGGTTGGGATTTTGACTACGGGCGCAAAATATTGCCTCTCTCAGCCTTTATATGCGATCTATATGAGCAGAGGCCATAAATAACACCGGGAGCAGACGGATACAAAACTCTTCCATCGCTCTGCAAAACAGAAACATCGTAACGTGAAATCTGTGCATTTCACAGGAAAATGAATCTATAAATGTGCTACATGAAAATAAATACTTCACTGTGACTCTCCCTATAATGCAGACTGTGGTTTGGTCTTTGTAAAGAAAGAAGAACCAGGCGGAAAGTTTCCCAATGTTTCAAGGCCCTCATTACAGGCCACAGAAAGAAGTCCAAGTGTCCATCAAAGGACGATGTACCGCATCCTGACTAAACTATAAACCATAACATAGAGCACTGAAGGAACTTTGGATGGAAATGAAGATGGAAAACTAAACAGCAGCAACATTCGGAGGCTAGCTGACACATAATGATGTGCTCCCTGGTGGTTAGCTCCAGAGCTATGGCCAGGCTAATATAAACACATTAGCACAGCGTGGAGATGGAGGGCGAGGGTTAAACTGTTCTCAGTAAAAGATCACGTTGTTCCCGGTGAACAGAGCCAAACGGCATCACGCGGCAGGAAGAAGATCGTGAAAACAGACCAGCCTTCAGCCAAGAGAACATCTGAGACGATCCGGCCACCACTCGAGGTTAGCCACTAATATGTTGCTGTGCTTTCTGGTTACTCGCCATGAGAAAGTCCTGATCCTAAACGTCCACACTGAAATCTGACTGATTCGTTCCTGAAGCGCTCAGATGCTGTCTGAGCCCGTGGCTGCAGTTACACTGCAAGTTTTTACAAACTTAAAGACGTTTTCCACGCGAACCCTCTCAGTAAAAAGCCGGGGAGGCCGAGAGCGACCACTGAACCGTTCTGAGGGGTGTTTCTTAAAAAACCAGAAAGGAAGGCAAAGCACGGCAGCACATTGAAAAGACGAGAACCTCATCAGCCGGAGACGCCTGGACTGCAAACAGAAGTGATCAACATCTGGACAGCGCTGCCATATCATTGATGGTTTACTCATTATTGTTCATTTATTGTTGCTAATTTCTATGATCAGTAAAACCAGCAGTGCCCCCGCGACCCGGCCCCGGATAAGCGAAAGAGGCTGGATGGATGGATGGATGGAGTAGAAGAAAAAATACTTTGATAAAGTTCAGACACATTAACGAAGTACTGGTGTTAGACTTACTCTCGTCTAATGGCACAGATCCTAATGTACCACATAGATGCTTCATATGAGCGTATGAGCGATGGGTAAGAATCCTTACTCACCTCTCTCATCGTTAGCGGTGTTACTAAATAAACAATCAAACGGCTCAAATGGAAGCGCTCCCCTCTCTCAGTGTTCCTGACACAGCTCTTATCTGACAAAAGCTGAACTTACCAGGCCTGCAGCTATGAACACCGAGCCTTTGATCAGCGTTATACATCTTTCGGTTCCCAGAAATGTTTTTTTATTTTCTGTCCATCATCTGACCGGCTGCTTTTAGCTGAAAATCCCGCTGCACTCCAATTTAATGCAGTTTTAAAGCCCGTCCAGCTGCTCCACGTACCCCGACTCACGCTGTGCTCTTAAAGAACACATCACATGTCTCCTTGGACGTGACACTCCCAGCTTTGCTTTATTTTTCCATCCTTTTATGTTCAGGGAACACTTGACAGGAGTTTTTATTCCTGTAAATGTTGCCGAGCTTTATAAATTAAAGAGTTCAGTCGAGTGTTTCAGATTAAAAACTTTGAAGTGAGTCCACCTGATCTGATTGAGGTCGCCCACACTTTGGATGAAAGTGTGCCTTCTCAACATAACGAGGATGCTTTTCTATTAATTGCCAATGTTTTGGAGTCGAGGGCTCTTATGAGTTTGAACTTAATCCACCCTTCATTTCCTCACATCGATGCCCGCCCTCTCACTGCGTCCACCGCTTAATGAGTCAGAGTCAGAGTTCATCCAGTTAAGATCTAGCTGCTTGGCACACACTTTGGTCTACTTAATTTGGGATACTTAATTATTCTCCAGTTCCTCGTAAACAGAAATCTGGATCTGCTTTATCTCAGAAACTTTCTCTGGGGACTAACCTCTTTGTTTTGTTTTTTTTTTAACTGAAAACCACTGTTCTGAAGTCCAAATGTGTCGTTTTACACCAGAATCGGTTTCAGGATTTGAGCTCTTGCCTCTGGTTTTGGTTTGGATAAAGTCCTAATCAAGCAGATTAGGTCTCAGTCATGCAGGCCTAGAGACTGGTCAGTCACCTGTTCTCCATCTGGCTGGTGAGAGGTTGTTCGGCCACAAAGAACCGAAAACCTCCCTGTAATAGCTTTGGTCACTAGCCAGCTGCTACAGTTACCTGTAGTTTGCGTATAAGATGCTGACCCACCTGTAAACACTCGCTGGTGGGGTCTTTACAATATAAAGCACCACCTCTATAAATAAAACTGAATTGAATCGAACTCCCTAACTACTCACTGAGCGGTGGTGAAATGTGTGACCTAAACTAAAAAAGCAGAACAGTCACCTTCAAAATAAAAGTTGTGCCTTTTAAAATGTGTCACTTTAGTAGTAAGACACAACTTTTACTTTGAAGGTGAATGTTCTCTGTTTCCAGTGTGCATTACACTTTTTCCAAATTTTACCACAGCTCGGAGAGTTTTCCATTTAAATTACGGGCAACTGCGGCAATCTGCTGGCAACCAAAGCAATCATTGGGAGGTTTTTGGTGCAGCACCCTCTTTGCAACCAATTTCACCAAACAACAGTCACCAACCACTCACCAACCAGTAGGGAAATACATATTTTTCACAGACATTCTCTTTGCCTGTGTGACTGAGGCCTCCATTCAATTTATTTCAGTTTCTTTTGCTTTTCATTGCTCAACTGTGCCTATTAAAGCCCATTAAACCCTGAAAATACACAATTGAATTCAACATTAATTGACCGCCAAGTGCCGGTTATCTGGTGATCATTTGATTAAACTTGCACCAGTAAGAACTTTTAAACTATTTCTGCTTCTTCTAATTCGACCAACAATTCAGGACGTGAAATTATTCAGAAATTTACAAAGTACAAATAAACAAAAACAGCTTTTATGAGACAACAATAAAACAGTCTTCTAATTTCCCATCCTGAAAGCCAACCCTCAATTTTACGATTTAATAACTCAAATATTCCTGTTTAATTGAATCACTTAAAAAAGTGATAAGTGGAAATTTATCATGTGTTCAAGTAATTATTGTTAAATTAAACCAGTGACTTTGATGTTTATCTCACCGCCTTTGTTTCTGGACATTTTTGGGGGCAAAAGGACATCAGAGAGTCTACATAAGTCTTTAAATTATGCCATTAATTTATAGTTGTGCCATGGCTACCCAACCAGCACCAGTTAGATGGCTTTGGTTTTAATACCAACATTTCCAGCCAGCCAGCCAGACACGAGCCAATCATGTCGTGGTGCCGACACAAGTGTGTGGTCGCAGTTCATGACAGATTCAACTGTGTGGTGGCCAAATCCTTCTAGAAGAAATCTTGGTAACACATCTGCAGTTATTTGGGTGGTTTTGAAGCTGAAACTTTAATTTAAATTGTTCAATGAATTCAAAAATCATGAAAATAAAGTTTTAAAAGCTATAATTGCCGCTCAGTTACACTTCTACTATAAATGCTCCCACTTTCACAACACTGAAGCTTCATTAAGGCGTCAGTGGAGGGTACCGATGTGATCGGGCTCCCTGGGTGAGGATAACGAGAAGGTTCTGCTTTTCCGTTCAGATAATTGCCCTTCGATTCTTAATTGTGAAAAAAGCTTAAAGTGACTGAATAGAGCACCAGTCCTCTTCTATAAATATATCTAATAAAAATGAGCTTATTTGATTACCGTTTGAATACTATCGTTATCTCACTGCAGTTGTTCAGCCCCTGTTGTCGTCCATTTAATTGATCTTATTGGATTCTTTTGGTTTTTGTTGTTTAACTGTGTCCATTTAGGTCCTCAAAGGGTCATCGTGCTGCAAGGACAAGTCTTTAAAAGTCCGAGAATCTCTCCAACTCTGCAGCTAAGACATTTATACACGGTTTCTGTAGTTTAAAATCACATAAATTGTTTCCACGGTGTGAAATACAAATCAACATTTAAACATCTAACGCTCAGAAACTCTGCTGACCTGGTAGATGACGACTCTGAACTTGTTGCGGGTGAGCAGCTCATCTTGCGTGGACTCCACCTTCTTGACTCGAATGTTTTGCTTCTCGACGCGTGTCCGGACCTCCTTGACGTTGGCGCTGACTTTACGGGTTTTCTGCAGGAGCTTCTCCACGGTGCCGCTGGTGTCGGTGTGGTCTTTTGCCAGCTTCAGGACGTCCCCCTGGATGGTCTTGATGTTGTTCTCCAGCTCCTGCTGACGCTCCTCCATGCGCTGCTGGCAGGACTGGACATTGTCGATGATGCTGGCCACGCGCTCCAGCAAAGACAGGATAGTCAGGGCGCTGATGGGGTTCCCGGCCTCGTCCTCCACTCCGGTGATCTCCAGCTTCTCCTGGATGCCTGCGGTGCGATATTTCTGCTGATCCATCATCAGGACTCCTGAGTTCAAAACTTAAAAGCGTAAAAGTTGCGGGTTAGTTCTGGAGAAGGGGGCCAGGATCGTTTGGGGTTACCGGCAGGGAGACCAGGGCAGCAACACCCAACCGCTGTGACCCAAACTCAGGTCTGGGGACAGGAGAGAGGAGAGAACTCCACCTACCCCTTTTAAAAAAGGCTTCAGATCCAAAGGCGGCCTGATTCAGTCCTCATTGGGATCTGGGCCAGGTGATAAACTTAGAGGGGAGCAGCAGTGCTCACACGAAACCCCCCTGCAGCTAAAAATAAAAACTCTTTGTAAGGCGACACTTTGACATTTTGGGACATGCAAAGAAGGTGGATGATGGAAATTCCCATTCAAGTCTCACTTTGCTGCACCGCCACACGCAAGACTGATTCATAATTTTTGGTTATTTTCACACACGTTCACGGCAGCAGCTGTGAAGCATGTACATCAGCAGCAGCTTAGGAGTCACTCTGCAGGCCCGCGAGGACAGATGCAGAGAAGTCCCAGTTGTCTGGTGTGATTACACAGCACGGGAATGTTTGGGGGATTAAACACTGCAGCTCTGCCCTTTTTACTTTCCCCGGGACAACCGAGTCCAAACATTGACTGAGACTGAGATCTGAGGCTCTTTATAGAGATGACTGACAGTTCCAGAGCAGGAGGAGCATCACAGTGGCACTATTTTATCACCCAGTACTCTGAACCAACACCACATAGAGGGGTTTATGTAGTTTGAGCACTGCTCAGTGTGCACTGTGTGTGTGTGTGTTAATATGTTGTATTTAGTGCTCTCTGCCTCACAGTTTGACAGCACAAACCCAGAGGTGCAAAATATCTGTCATCCTTCATGGTGAAAAATGGCTGTTATAAATGCAACGCACCCTCACTTCATACTCCTTCATTGTGTCCCAGCAAAATGAAAACACAGTCTCACAGCAGTTTGTGAAGTACTCACAAAATCTAATCTACTGATTTGTGCTCCTGGACACAAATCTCATCCTTTTTTTTGTAGACATGAACATGTTTTTTTAATAGGCCGGTCTCACATCTGCTGATTCATGTGCAGGTACATGATGTGGAGTTGTTCCAGGTGTAACCCTCTGGGCTCTGAGTCATCATAGGTAATAATCCCAACCCTATCCCAGTGCTACGTTTTGGAGAAAGGTAACACTGACCTTCACCAAGTGAATGTTTTTGATGTGTATCAGTTAGAATTACTGTAATCTTTGTTGCCAAGACACAGAAGAACAATTTAATAAAAAATGTAGTTACACATGTTGGGGTTGTAGCCAATGACGACTTAGACCTTGGAGGGTTAAAGTCTGCATTTAGAGGTGTAAGGTGTGATTCGTACTTCTGCAGTGGGTATGTCATCACTGCAAACCCCTCAGAAACCCTACACCACCGCTTACACTGCAACCTACTCTGACGTGCACCTCCCTGGAAACGTAACTACACGCTGAGAAAAAAAATGACAGAAGATGAAGCTGACAGTCGTTTCAGTGACATATCCAGACATCCTGTGGTATGTCCTTTGGAACCGAGCAGGAGAAGAGAAAGAGTTGGGTCGTATACACCTGGTACAGGTGAGCACACTGCAGGGAAATGCCGATGACAAGCCAGTAAATCTGCAGTGAGGAAGCTGAAAATAACCTTTCCCCCATAACCAGCACTCACCTGATGTTCTGCTGTTTGTGGGATGAAGCAGGAATGCATCAGCAGCACATGCTCTAACCTTTGTTGATGCTATTTGTTAGCACAATGATCCGAAATGCTGACAGAAGCTTCATCATTTAAACAAACCATTAATCATAAGCTGACATTCTTGTCCACTGTTGCGGTTTGGTTAATAAAAGTGTTTAGCCTGCTAGTTTACTAGCTAGCAATAGTTCATTCACAAAGTAACTGTTGAACATTTATGGTTCCTTTACTTTGCTTTAACTCCAGTTTAATAACTATTAAATATAATTAATCAGCACTTTAGTTCCTCGCTCTCTGCCTCTGTGCATTCAGTATAGTTCCTGTTTATGGAGGATAAACTGCCTCTGGAGGATTTTAAATGAATGAAAGTTGGATCCTGGTAGATTTTCTTTTTACTGGCTGGTAGTTTGGAGCTGACTGCCTGCTGGGCCTGTTGGACTGAAATCAGCAGCTGCTCCTGTCCCTGAATATCCCCCGACCCCTCCCCCAGCTCTGCCTCTGCACCCATTGCCTCCGGTCTACGGCTCTATATTTACCCGGGGTGGCGTGCCTGAGATGTGCGATGCTCAAAATGTGGAGGCGTTTATTTTAATGTGGCGAGCAGTGACCTCTGCTCCAGCTCTGACTTCTGCAGTTAGATAGCTAATGCTCTTCTGAGGGTGGGTGTGGAGCGCTAACGGGAGCTGAAGGTCAAATCCAACATCTTTGTTTTCAAACCACAAAATCAGGGTTGATGTAAGAAAACAATGTAACCAGTTTGAACAGTATTACACTGTGACCGTCAGGACTCTGGCACCTTCAGCTAATGACTAATGAAATCTGATAAGCAGTTAAATGCAAAATACTGTCAAGCAAGTTAATTTTTCATGTGCTGCAGCCTGGTGGTCCTGCCAGCTGATGCTACAGAGATACTAGAAAGTGATGTCATCCCACAGCCCGGCCATTACCGTCATTAATGTTTTTGCATCCAGTGCCATCATCAGGTGAGTTTGAGGAAGATGACAGACTCAGCTACTTCAGGACCTGAAGTTTGGACCCAGCCTCACACTTTGATCTGTCTCCTGTAAAAGGATGACCTTCACTGTGATTTATCTACCCATCACTTCAGTGTAAGGGCCCTCATCCTACGCTTCAGTCACCCCACCCTAAATATGCTGAAATGTGCTCATAATGGCAAGGACAGGGAGCACGTTTCTTCAGCTGAGGCTTGATGGTAGACTTCAGGTCTGAGACAGGATGTGAGAGTGGACGGATTCTGGGGCCTTGTAGGGGGAGATGAGAGCTTCAACACAGATGATTAACACGCAGGAACGCCTCCTCAGGAAGAAAAACCCAACGGCACTCTCGGTTCATGGCATGGCTTTAGCATAGGCAGACATACATATGAAAAACGGAGTTTCTAAGTCTTAAGAGTGAAGCGCCTTAAACCTTTATGTGCCACCAGGGGGCGACTCTTTTGTTTGCAGAAACAGGAGGCTGAATTGAGCCGTCTGTGAGGAAACAGCCCTCCGCTCTGTGACCTCAGTAAACATTTCACTGAGGAGTTTATGCTCATTATTGGTGCCAGAAAGGAGAACAAACCAGCGTCTGATCGCTGGCTCACTGCTCGGCATCCACAGGTCACGTCTCTCGGTTTCACAATCGGATGATCAATTCGTCACGGCCAGTTTCATAAACACCAGGACTGTGATGGGAAAATCGCACAGCTTAAGGCTTCATATTTTATATGGTCTATGGGCATTTTGGAGAGGATAAATGAGTGAGAGGCACAGCTGGATTTTTCACTTACGTCACATTAAACGTGTAAAACAATCTAAAGCGCTGTCAATAGCATGCCAAAGCAACAGGTGGCGATGTAGCTGGAAAGGCCTTTACACACCAAGTGACAAATTATTTTACACGCATACTTGTTGTTTAATGTACATACGCACCGACAGTGTTGTATTTCTGCAGAAAGATTTGTCCTCAAAAACACACTATAAAAAAAGTAAGTCGTTATCAAGTGACGATGAGCCGTTCCTGATGTTTCTAAGCAAGAAAAGGAAGCAGGGTTCCAGCCAGTGGTTGGTCGCCCGGCGCTGCGCCAGGCTGAGATTTCGATTTGCTATCGGAACAGTTCTATCACTGCAGTTAGCAAGCGGGCGCGCACCCCACACTCACCATCCGGCGTGTACAATCTACCACCAGGCACAGCGGGGTTCGTTCACAATGTTCACGCGCGATGGTCCTGTTCGTGCTCGATATTGTGGGGCAAAATAGCGATCAGCGTGAAACCGAGGGGGAAGCAGAGGAAAAAGGCAGCTCAAAGGACAATTCTGGGCTTCCTATTAAACCTAAAATCCCAGGAGCTTGTCTTGTTTCCTGTCTTCGTAGACTCACAAGGATAACACAGTGACGCGTTGCTTAAGGAATGTTTATTAACAATAGATGCAGGTAAAGGTGCATCTCATTTTCAGAGCGTCGTAACAAAGATGAGGGAGCCACACTCCTTATAATCAAGTCGCATGGTTCAGGTGCCTTCAATGACCCATAGGACCAACCATTATCACTGTTCACTGTCACTGAATTAGCAAGCTGGCACAGCATTTAGCATTAGCTAATTAGCGTTGGCATTATCAAGCTAATGCTAATTAATCCCCCTCACGCACGTGCGCCAGGCTGAAATTTTTTTTTTTTCTGGCTAGAGAACCTGGGAAAATGCAGTGGTCTGATTGGTCAGATCTGTTTATTCACAAGCAAAAGTCGTTTTTCTTGCATATTTGCCCTGTGAATGTACGCGGCCTCTGTGAACTGCTGCATTAACGATTTTAGGACAAAAAGCTAAAAATGCACAGAAAAAAGCATTTAGTGAAACACCCGTACACATGCGGGCGGGGTCAGAGAAAATAAGATCAGCTTTCATTAAATGTCATTCAAAGAAGAAAAAAATATATTTAGGATCAATCAAACACAAATAACGCAGCGCTCTGCTGAGGGATGATTTATGTGTTCGTTCAATAGAAAACATTCACGATGGCATAAATCTGGAGGTTTATAACCTCCTGATGTTTAAGCTGCAGAGTTAAAAGAAACACAAGTTCAATTATTTTCTTTTGTGCAGCACATTTTACATAAACTCGATAAGTACGTTCAAATGAAAGGATTCAATGAGTGATTGAAATAGACTAAAGAGCTGTTGAATCAAAAGCTGTTCTGACTTTTTGATGCGGTTTAATAGAGACGAGCTGATAAAAGGCGAACGAGGCGGTGTCTGCTGTATTAATGTGAAATCAGCACGTCGCGTCTGACCAGGGAAAACTCTCATCTCCAGTGACTGATCACAAAGGTCACCTTAATAATGTGTGTGTCTGCAGTGGCACCACACACACACACACACACACACACACACACGTTTCTTCATCATTAATACAGCACGGTGGGTGTGCTGTAACATGAGAGCATCAGTCACGAGAAGAGAAACCTCACAGGACACTCGATACAATGACGCCACAGCACTCCAGCGTACATTAAAAAAAACATTTTTTCTTTTTTTATTTCGTCAGAGACCAAAAATAGCCTCTCTGAGTCTACATGCAGAATATTAACATGGCAAACACATTCTAGTCACATTTAGAGAAGTCACGGCTGCAATGGTCGACAACAAGTAGAAACACGTTGCTCAGCAGAGGGGTGGGGGGGTGGGGGGGCTGACCTACGACCTGTAAGTGTAGACTAAGACGGTACAGAAAACTTAAAATCAGAAACATACAGAGAAGAAAAGAAAAGTCCCCCGGACCTCAGCACAGCCTCGGGAGTTAAAGTCAGAGGGTGAAATCTGGAGTCGTTATCTGGTCGTTTCTCACCTTCATTGGAGGTCACCTCCCTGCCTTCAGCAGCAAAATACAGTAAAGTATTTACAGTCATTCAGTGACTCCCAGCATATTAAATGAACCCAAACCCAAAGGGGCCGGCCTGGTCTTAGTGGATGATTCGTGGCCCCGTGGCTGCTGGTGAATGGTGTGATTCAGCTTGTTTTAGAAGATTAAGAAAATGTCAAATATATCCAAATTGTAGTAACTGGGAGTGAAACCAACCAGCAGGAAATACGTGACAATATTTTTCTTCACATATTCCCACGAACACATTTCCCGACCAGCCTTGACTTTAAGTACGGTTTAAATGAATCAGACTTTGATGAAACTCGGACATAAGGAACTGGCATTTCAGGACTTCTCTGACAGCAACGTGGCTTTAAATAAAATGCTGCACCCGAATAAATGTGAAAATCAGGAGCTGACAGTTACACGTTTCACTGAAAACTTTAACACAATTTCCAACGAAATTATGATAATCTGACAAAAAGAAATAGAGAATATAACAGGCAGTGTTACAGTTCGACCAGGGACACAAGAACCAACACAGAATTCATTCACCGGATGATCCGCACTAAGATCCCATTGAAACGTCCGCATGGCTGCATCTGGAGCAACGCTGCAAAGGATTTTCTTGTGGTACATTGCACTCACAAAAGAAATAAATGACACCAAATTAGCTACGACTGCTCTTTTCACGGCATTACCGTAACCATGGACACGGACAGCTGGAGGCAGCGCGGCCGAGTCACGGTTCCTGTTAGGTTCCTCTGAAGTTGCTGCATTTTAATCCAAACTAACACAAAAACATGAAGACGTCCATCACTCGGGCCTAACAGTAACCAGGGTGCTGCCGACTCATTTAGGGCTTTGCTGTTGTGTTTTAGCACATTTTTCAGACTCTAAAAGGTACTGCCGTGTGTGCACGTTGGCCTTTCACTCCTTCTGTTGTGAGTCTTCCTTTTGGGAACATGAAATGGGTGAAACTGTCATTAAAAAAAAGCACACACACAAAAAGAAAAAAGACTGGATGGTGTAACTTTACATCGAAACAGAACAAAAAAGGGAGGTTTGGATAAAAGGGAATGAAACTGCAGAATTTCCTGATAACTTCTGAAAAAATATTGGTGCTAAATGATTCAGGATACTGCTTAGATTCCTCCTCCTTACACGCCTTCGATCCAAACAAACCTGTATTTGTGCGAATAATGTAAGGCAAAACTTTGGATTTTATCTAAACACACCATAACACACATTTTCATACCAGGAGAAAATTACATTATTTTCTGTTTGTATTGTGAGTATTATTATTGTGTTATTTTTTTGTTGTTGTTGTGGGATCCTCTGTGCTTGGAATGTCTCGCTGAGGGGAAAAAAAAACTAAAAGCAAAATTATTATTCCCTCACATTCAAAGAAAATCCTTGATCACAGCAACCAAGAGTTCTTCCATTTACATGAAAATTATCATCAAGACGTTGACCTCGATTTGTAGTCCAGCCCTTCCCTTACAATCTTGCATACAGCATTCCTGCCTTTGTGTTCATGGCTTTACTGGTTTTACTCCAAAAACGTCCGGTCATTCCTGACGGGTGCAGACGCTCTGTGTTTTTCCTTGTGTGGATAAAACCAACAGACTGATTTCCAAACAATACACATTCCTTTTTGGAAAAAACAGAAACTAAAAAAACAAAACAAACCCACTGACTAATGCCTTCGCCCTCAGAGTCCTCTATCATCAGTCCAACTTTTCATATTCCCACCGCCACCATACGGAGGAGTAGAGGAGCCATCGAGGTCGACAACTTTTCCTTTTAAAAAGTTAAAACTACACCACAGTACACAGTTATCACAAGTCATGCTAATATACAGAAACTACGGCTCTGAATAAAAGTTAACATAAAAGCCTCCAGTAAAAGCTACTATCAGGAAAGGAGTTCCTCATCAGAATAATAAATTATTAGCTTGCTTGAACACAGTGAAGTCTTTACATGGAATTTCACACCAAAGAATGAGTGTAAACATATCTATGTGACCAGCTGGGCCCCTCGCACCTCCCACAGAAAAGGACGGAAACATAAAATCACACTGCATTTGGTAATCAGCTGCACATTATTAGTAAAAAGCAAAAAAGAAATGGGGCAAAGAAATATAACTTTTCAATAAATAGCACATTCCAGAGGGGCAGATGTTACTCTGTTAGCCAGCTAAACAAAGATACCGCAAAGCATTCAACAAAACCTCGAAACAGTTAAAAGAAGACGGCAGTGATGGCGGCGGTGGTTTAACGTGACAGCGCGTTGCCTTGATTCGGCTCCTTGTACTACTTGCTGCATTGGAGAAAAACACCAAGTAAAACAAAAGAAAAAAAAAAACCTTGATGCGCAAAATAAATGCACAAAAAATTCCATCCAAAATTAAAAGGAGGTAAATTAAGGCCCCTGAAATAAATATTCTTCTTTTACAACAGTTTCCAGGACAAAAATGAAAATTTCCTACACCTACTGTTAAAAAATGGTATATTCCCGCGCCGTAAGAAAAAAATTATCAAAAAAGACCACCAGCAAACACGGCTATACCATCCTGTTGTTGGTGTCTGAGGAAAAGTGTCCAAGGTTTTGTTTTTGCCGGCGACCCCTGTTGTTCTTCGGGCATTTCCTGAAGGCAAGACAGACAGACAGACAGAGACAGAGACAGAGAGACAGAGACACAGACAGACAGACGGACAGACAGACACAGACAGACAGACAGACAGACAGACAGACACAGACAGACAGACACAGACAGACAGACACAGACAGACAGACAGACACAGACAGAAACACAGACAGACAGACAGACAGACACATACAGACACAGACAGACAGACAGACAGAAACACAGACAGACAGAAACACAGACAGACAGACAGACACAGACAGACAGACAGACAGAAACACAGACAGACACAGACAGACACAGACAGACAGACAGACAGAAACACAGACAGACACAGACAGACAGTCAGAGACACAGACAGACAGACACAGAGAGACAGAGACACAGACAGACAGACGGACAGACAGACACAGACAGACAGACAGACAGACAGACAGACACAGACAGACACAGACAGACAGACACAGACAGACAGACAGACAGACAGACACAGACAGACAGACACAGACAGACACAGACAGACAGACACAGACAGACACAGACAGACAGACAGACAGACAGACACAGACAGACAGACAGACACAGACAGAAACACAGACAGACAGACAGACAGACACATACAGACACAGACAGACAGACAGACAGAAACACAGACAGACACAGACAGACAGAAACACAGACAGACAGACAGACACAGACAGACAGACAGACAGACAGACACAGACAGACAGACAGACAGAAACACAGACAGACACAGACAGACAGTCAGAGACAGACAGACAGATCAGAGACACAGACAGACAGACAGAGACAGAGACACAGACAGACAGAAACACAGACAGACACAGACAGACAGAAACACAGACAGACACAGACAGACACAGATAGACAGACACAGACAGACAGAAACACAGACAGACACAGACAGACAGACACAGATAGACAGACACAGACAGACAGAAACACAGACAGACACAGACAGACACAGACAGACAGACACAGACAGTCAGAGACACAGACAGAGACAGGCACAGACAGACAGACACAGACACACAGACAGAGAGATATTTTGTGTGTTAGTTTCTTGAAATCCAGAGTACCTGCTATGATTGGTATTCAGTGAATCTAAGTCCCCGTTTACACGAGAACATTTTCAGTGGAAATGATGTCATTTTACCGTTTTTGAAAAGTAGCACGTTTAAAAAAAAACGATCTCCGTGCACATGGAAACGTAAGACGTTGAAAACGCCTGCCACAAGTTGGTGATGTGGATATGGGAGTCGCAACCATAGGGCGCAAGTGCCAGTACCCCTGTTTTCAAAAAGTAGCGTTTTCGCCCGTTTACACGGAGACCGGAGTGTTTTGGAAAAACGCTTTGGAACCCGTTTTCAAAAAGTATAGTGTTCTCGGGTAAACGGGAGGCTGAAACACATCAAAACTTTACCGTTTTCATCTGGAAACGTTCTAGTGTAAACTTGGCTTTAGTGTCAAAATCTGATCGGATTATTATACAGTAATGTGCAAAAGATTGGAGCCAACCCTAATTTCTTTAGATTTTGCTTTTAAGGAACCAGACTCTTCATTTTTTAAAGTGGTCTTGAGCAAGTAGCTCTTCAGGGTTTCTGAACGTCTTTCAAAGTTTAGATAGACAGATACTTTATTGATTGAGCAGCTTAATACACATAATGAATATAATCCAGACAATGGAGGTAAAAATGGTCTTCGTCAGGCCGCTTACACTGACCTATGAATCATTTAAGCATAAAAAGGCACCCAACTCAAATGAACCTGTATCTTCAGGCAGCCTGCCACTTGTTCCCAGTTCTTCAGTTGAATCTACAAAGAGGGCATCCCCAAAGAGACATTCGCCCAAAACTTAGATCTCAATATGATGTGCAGTGCGCCCTTAAGTCGAGTATTAAGATGTGGCATGTCTACAAAAAACAACCCCCCCCCCCACCTGACACAGGACCTGAGAAATGCATCTGACCCTGGTGATCCATGTAACGCTCGCCGAAGCCTTGTGAAAGTAGATTTCAGTGGATAGGTGGCCAGATTACATGAGACTGAAAATCGGTCCAATTTGACATTTTTGGTAAATGTACAGATGAAGTCAGCAGGACAGTCAGGGTCTACAATCATCTGTAAAACGTGGTGGAGGCTCTGTCAGGGCTTGGGGCTGAATTTCAGCCGGGGTTGTTGGGATCTTGTCAAAACAGATGGAAATATGAACACAAAAAAGATCAGATCTGACTGGAAACAGCTTCATGTTTCAGCATGGCAATGATCCCAAACTAACTGCCAGTGCAGTACAAGCATCCCTGGATATAGGAGCACATGATGGGACACGGTCAGTCATGGATTGGCCTCCCCAGAGTCAGTCAGATTCAGGCTGGTTAGAGTTGTACAGACTCTGCCTTATGTACTGGACTTCCATGCATGTTTGAATGTTTCAGTAAACTGTTGCACCTATTTTCCATTTTCCAAGGAAAATATAAAGAAATAAGGGGAGGCTCAAGACTTTTGCACACTACTGTAAACTCCCTCAATCCAATCAGAGGACTGCTGAGATTAGTCTCATTGGAAAAAGGATGAAAATGAAGAAGGAATCGATTTGTTAGTGTTCATGGACATGAACGGTCACTTTCTTATGTAACTAATATGCTTTAACGAGTTGTATGTTTTCGTGTCTGCAGCACAATGAAGGGAAACCAAGACAACAGAGCTCTAAATCATACTTGAACTCAGTGTTTTCAGTAGTTGTAGTAATTTAAATGCATAAAATCTAACAAAGTTGCTTTTAATCATATTTAATTATGTACTTTAAATTAACAGCGTATAAAAAAAAAGCATAAAAATCTCCACTGATGTGAGGAGTGAAATGATTTGCCAAGCCTTCACCCTCCCAGCCTACAAATGTGCACTTTTTGCCTATTAAGGTATTCGTTTGTGTAACGTAGAAGGCAGCAAACATCCAACAAGGAGCTCTGAATGTTCTGTGTTACTGCAGGGTCTTTAGCTCACAGTAAAAAGCGCCTTCAGGCAAATGCTGTTGTGATCCGGAGCTTTATAAATAAAAATGAATTGAACTGAACTGAATGTCCTTCAAGAAGCCTGAGCGCTGTCCCTAAGACTACTTAAAGAAAAGACGGAGAGCTGCCTCAGAGCTCAGGTTTCGCTGAAGAACGAAGGTGGTCGGGCAAAAAAACGACTTTCGAGCTCGTCACACTGCGTTTGCCTGACTTTCTGTTACCATTTATGTTTAAAGGTTTCAGGAAATCACTGCACCACGGTACCATGATTTTAAATTTTATTCATTAAATACCAAATAATGTAAAGATGAAAAACCTACTAAATACTACAGTGCAAAGGCACAAATAATAGGTGTTTTAAATACCATGTTAAACACGTCACAAATTAAATCAAATTAATTGATCCAAACCACCTACTGTCACCACTTTGACTTTAATATTTGACTCATCAGGATCTAACGTTATTTAACTGGTCCCTCAGTGTTTGAGCCGTATATAACTGAGTGGCCTTACCTCGTGATGCACATCACCACAGCAACAATAATGGCGATCTGCACGGCGCCGATGATGGCGGCAATTAGGACATAGTGCAGCTTCTGTCCACTGGGGACCACGTAGAGGATATTGAAGTCCTGAGGTTCATCACACTGGGGACCTTTGTATCCTGCATCACATCTGAGTCACACACATCACAGGCTTTACTTTCGATGCCACGTTGCCATAAGAAGAGAACTTTAGCAACGCTGTGGTGTGAGACGTGTCACGTGTTTCAGACTGTAACAGTTGTGTTGGTTTTTATCATTTAAAGGGGACATATTGAACTTTCTCATACTCTCATTTTCCACCATACTTCATTTTGACTCTCGTTACATCATTGCTAACATTAACAGTCGAGGCGGTTACAGACCTGCAGGTGGCCATGTTGTACTTGTTGATCTCGCACTTTCCGTGGACGCAGAAGCTGGCGAAGCTGTCGGCACAGGGGATCGACATTCCCGGGTAGAAACCTTCTCCGTGGTCCAGAACTCTGGTGTCTGAGCGCGAGCGAAGAAACGAGAAATTACAGCGTGAGGTGCCAATGGTAGCTTCTGCACAGGTGAGAGTGATGAGGGCATTTTTGTTATTGATTCACATTTATGTTTTATATCAGCCACGATCTTTACCAACTCGTCACACGATACCTGTAGTTATTTGTTAGATTTTCCTTGTTAGCCTCTTCATTATACTGGATTTATGTATGTGTTTGTTTCTTTTTGTTATCACCTTTCTTACCTCATTTACTTTATTTTATTGTATTTTTCATGTTTGGCTCATCCTGATCTCACAGGAGTTTGTGAAATAGTCACGACCTTTAATCTATTGATTTCTGTTTCTGGACACATATTTATTTAAATGTTGAAGAAGTTCAACATGAATTTCCCAACATTATTTTGTGTCCCTTTTCCCGCCCTCTCCAGCCTGTTTAAGGAGGTCGGACTGATGGTGGTGGATTAAATCATTTCACCGCTCATGCCACGGAGTTCATTATGATCTCCCTGTACCTCCCTGATAATAATTTTAAACTAACATCATCTCTTGTCATAGTTTTGAGGTTTTTTGAGGGGACTGTATCTTCTGTATTTTCTGCATTATTTTAATTTTCAGGCTTCTGTTCCTGCTGCCAGGCTGGAGCGAGCGTTATTCCTCGTATCCCTGTTTGTTCCTGCCTCTCTCGTGCTTCCGTGTCTGGCTCAGTCCTCGCCTCTGTGTTTATCTCTCGCGCTTTGCCAAGTTAATCCTGCCTCCCCGCTCACCCGTGGCTCTCTTCCTGTCTTATTTTGACAGTCTCTTGTCTCGTGTGCTTTGGGTTTAGCTCTACTTCCTTTGTGTCTTTGTCTGCGATTAGTTTCAGCTGCTCTCCCACCTGTTGCCTGTTCCCTCATCATCCTGTGTGAGTGTGTGTGCGGTCTCCCCTCGTCCTTTGTGGCGTGCTCCCTCGTGGTTGTGCGTTTCCTGAAGAGTCTCAGTTTCTGGATTAATCGCCCCGTTCAGTAACTCTGTGTATTTTTGTATGTTGTGAAAGAACTCCGCATTAAAGCTGCTTCATGTTTATGTCAGTCTGAGTCTGGGTCCACATCCTGCCTGCTCCACAGACGTCCTCGACATAATTAGGCAGGTCATGAAACCGAACTAAAAAACCCCAAAACAATATTATGTTAGTTTTTACATTAAAATGTACACATTTATGTAACTTCTACAACTAAATTTAGTAAAAACCCTAAAATACATACATTTTATTTTTCCAGTAATAATAAACGAACTGTTGTGTTTCAAACTGAGCCATCCTCTGTGCGCTGCACCGTTGTACGAGGCCATGAATCGTAATAAAAGGTCGTACGGCGCGTCTCTCGTCACTATAATTCACTGCAAGCGTTAAAGAAATAGCTGACAAAGCAAGCTGTGCTGCTCATTAAAATGACTGAAGTGTTATACACCAAATCCACATTATCATACAGGAAGCTCTTAACAAGAAGTCGTGTGTGTGTGTGTGCGCTGGTTGGCACGTTCATGCCAGCCACGGTGACATTTCAGGGATTTACGAGCTTAAAGAAGAGGCCGAGTGCTGCTGGATCAAACGTTTCAGAGAGATTATGAGGAACAAGTCGAGACATCAGACTGTTGGTTTTCTGAGCTGCGAGTTTTTTAACCTGTTGAATCTGTTCAGTTTCAAACAGCGTGTTCCTTAAAGCTAACACAGCCCCATTTTAATCACCTGTAAATGTTGCTCTAGGACTGATTTACAGACGCTATTATTTACTTTTTAATCTCAAGCTTTAGCTCGTTAGGACTGCCACTGTCTCAAATTAGGGGATCACAAAACATTTTTCACACACCTACATGTGTTACTATGTACAATAAGCCATTCAAAAACTATTACACATAAGTTGGCACTGATTTTGTACTGAATTTTATTATTTAGTCTATTATTCTTAATATTTGCCTCTCGTTTATAGTCTGAATAGTGTGTCTCTCCAAGGCTGTTGGTTGGAGCTTTCAGAGTTGACAGCCAACCTTTCCTTTTTATTTCACTAGTTTTCCTTCTGTTTATGATCCAGAAACATCCAAATACACATTTCCTTTTCTCTAACTGTCTCACTTTCACTTCAGATAAACTGATATCGCTGACAATGAGCCGATGCGCGGTCAGAGAGACGTTATAGAAGAGAGGAAAGCTGAACTATGGTTACACTACGTGCTGTCGTTAACTAAGTACTGCTGATCAGCTCCACACAACGTGTGGAGGAAGAGAAACTACTGATGCTGAAATAAAATTAGCTTCTTGTGAACGTGCTGCCTTGCTCAAAGGTCTATAAATACAGATCATGAGCTTTATTAAGATGATCAAAGTGAATTTACGTCTGTTGCTGTATTGCAGCATTTAGGATTATCAGGAATTATTTTATTTTAGTCACATATTGAAAGCCTTGATAAAGGTGGGCGTTATATCTGGATTGTCTCTCCAGCAGTAAGAGAAAATAAGATATTTCTGGCAGATGTTCCATTTTATTTGACAGACATAAAACAACATGGTAAGGACACGTAAGGGAAGGTATCTAAGATGAACTTTTCGTAGTTTAACTACAGAACACTGTAGTTTTACCCCAGCAGTAATAATGTCTTAATTACTCAAATTCTTTTCTTTTTTTAAGTCCTCTTCATGTCCAACGTTTTCCATTGGCGTAAAAAATAAAGCAGCTAAGAAAAGGAGTTAGGAAGTGATTTAAAAGATGGACGCAGCTGCTGTGACGCCTTCAGCTGAAACCTTTAACTGCACCTTTTAGAAACCAGGCGTCACGAGCGAGGCACAGCGGAGGAAGGACAGGAAATGGGGGAAGGACACGGGGGAAGACACACGGGCGGGTTGGCGACAGGCCGGGACTCGAACCTGCGCCGCCTGCACGGCAAAGCGGCACATGTACGTGGTTGCCGGCTTTAGCCATTAAGCCACCCGGGTGTCTCATTTATTCCACTTCTGGACACCAATGGGGCCGCGAGTTACTAAATAAACATCATTTTGCATTAAATAGGACCTGGAACTACAAACTGAGGCCATAAACTCATCAGGAAAATGTTTAGTGAGGCCACAGATGGAGTGAGCAGCAGGCTAATTTTCCCATAGACTTCTACATAATCTGGCTTCTTTTTACCATGAGAGCAGGCGCCCCCTGCAGGCCATTAGAAAACATGCAGGCTTAAGCGACTTATGAGTTGTTTAAATCCATGTTTTACATCCAGTCTGTGGTAAAAACTCAAACTGTAGACAGTATAAAAGGTAGATGCAGCTTATGGGCCTGAGAAGTGAAGCCAGTGCAGAGGAGCACATGACCGTATACCTGCATTCTTTTGATGTAAAGGGGGATACCTGTGGCTGGTGCTCTGGTGCTGTGGTAACCACTTTCCTGGTGAGTTTATCAGCTCAGTTGTCCCTTTTTTGGGTCACACTGAATAAAACAAAGTCCATTTTGTAAATTGTGGTCACTCAGGAAGGTATATCTTTTACTGTCTGTGGTAAGAGATTGTTTTTAAAGGTTAAGGAACTTTTTCATGTCTTGTATTCCCTCTTTGAGTTCAGCCTTGTTAACCTTTCACTGTCTTTGGGAACCTTGAGTGATGAAAGCTTGTAGTGAAGGGGAAGAAGGGACATGCTGTGGTTTTATTCATTCATCACTGAATGATTTATTTACTCAAAGGACAGGCGTGGATGTGGTGAAGGTCACCTGAGTGAACCAGAGAAGGAAAACTCAGCCCGTTATCAGAGGCAGAAAGACGCTGCTGTGTCCTTCCCTGTTTGTGATGAAGACAATGCAGCAGTTTAATCCGGTGCTTCTTTTGTCCAAGTTAAAGCTCGGAGTGAAGGAGCGGTGCAGGAGTCATTCCCCCTGAGACTTTTCAGTCGGTGATATAAATGCACGGAGAGCTCTGCAGATAATAAAATCCTGCAGATTTTGTTTCATCTCCTCTTTGATCTCCAGACTCAGTGCTTGCACCGTGCAGATGATGGTTAAAGCTCTGAAATGCCCTCATTCTGCTCCACTAATCTGCATGTTGACTTATGAGAAATCACAAAGTCACACCGGGATCAGGTTTAAAAAACTGTACTTTCTTTCAGATTCACAGCGGTGCATTTTGATTTCCAATACTTTGTTTCCTGCCACCCTCTGAGGACCTTATTGTGTATTAAGGAGATTTTCATTAGGCTTTATCCTGTCGTTATTGCTCCTCAGCAGGTTCAGATGCAGGTTAACAGGCTGCTGAAAGGCTGCAGGAAGTTTTACCGCATTAGAGGCAGGAAAAGTGGATTTACAGTGCGGTTATATAACCTGAGCAAATATAAACAGAGTCCCTGAGGTCGTTAATGTGTCGACTGTTAGCCGTTCTAGTAGCTTAGCTCCATGCATATCCATCACATGGGCTCGCATCGACAGATCAGGCTGAATAACAAGTAGATGGACTGCCATAAAATTCAGTTTATGCTCCCGTGTGGATGGATTGTATCCTCTAATTGTTCACTTAATGCCATCGTTAGGTCAACACACCTGTGCGGGGATCAGAATATTTTATCAGAGAACGCAGGAGGCTGTGTTTGGAGATCTGCGCTGACAGAAACGTCCGTCACTGCCAATAATAATTTAATTGATGAAATCAGTCTTTGTGTTTCATTCAGTGACATTTGACCGATACAGCAGTGTTGCTGTCGCCACATAAACACGATGTTAATGATGCTCAGATGGTAACAGAAGGGCTTGAACATAAAAAAAAAGATTGCTGTACATGTAAACACAGATGTTTATTTGGTTTTATTTGCTGTCTGTAATTGTTCCTCGAAACTGCACAACTTCTTTCTAATTAGATAATTCTTGATGTGTTTCGAATGGAGGCTGGCTCTATTACCTCAGACTGCCATGGTAAAATGTCCAACTTTACAGCAGAAATAAGCATGTTTACAGCCTGCAACAAAGAATAACCTCTTTGTAACAACAGTACGGGTGGATTATTTATATGCATGACCTATTTAAATTTTATTAAGGCTTTTAAAGCAGCTGGGTGTAGCTGCTAGATCTCCGCCAGGCTGATCCAGTGTCACTAAACTAGACCTGCCATCCATGCTTCACTTCTGATGAGTGAAATTCTAATGCTGTATTTGAATGTTAATTAGCATTAAATATCAGAGAAGAGATGAGAAATTCTTTATTGTCATTTCACATTTTCATGCAACAAAATTCTGTCTGACAGCTCTCCCTTTTATCAGGTGCAGGTAACGGATGTAGCTTGTCAGCTAGTGTTAGCTGATAACTTACCACTCCACCCTGTTCTCTAAATATGGTTTTGCTGCAGGATCCATGCTGGAAATCATAAATATATTCATTCTAGGATTTTTTTTCCCCCAGCTATTAAAAAGAAAAATCATTTTTCTTAATAATACATTTTTAAAAATGTAATTTTTGCTAAGCTAGATAGAGCTTTGAGAGTGTTTTGCAATAATATGTGCTGTTTGGTACCTGAGCCTCTGAATGCAGGAGCAGAATAATGGGGGAAATAAATCAGGTTAAAATGAACTGACATTATCCTCTAACTTGTGGAGTGCAGGGACAACCATGCAAAAAAGAAAGAAAAATGACCCATGTGGAGTCCTTTTGGAACAGCTTCCTTACCGAGGACATTTCCTTTGAAAGCGGTGCCGTCATCTTTTTTGCCCGGCTTTTCTTTATCAGCTGTAGAGAAAACAGAAGGATGGAGTCGGTTACATTTACACATTCTCTGTAAATAAGCGCCAAGTTTGTTTTTTTCCAACATAGTGGAAAAAAAAAAAGATTTCAGTGTTTTCACCCAGGCGACGGGTTGAGATCATTTTTATTTCCTCGGGTGGAACTGCCATTGCCTGACCGCTTGACTTCCTCTTTGCTGTCTTGTATCGTGTCTTTTGTGATCTGTTTATTGACTGTGTGTGTGCGTGTGTGTTGTCTACTCTTCAGGACAGACTAAAGGAAGTGAAAGATGTCGGGGGATGTTTACTCGCCGTCTGAGTTTCGCTCTGTTAGTCAGAGTCGAGATGGTGAAGGGTCATTCTGATGGTTTGTGTGTTTGTGCGGCCAACAGTGGTAGGTGCCAGTAAACAAAGAAGCAGCAGGGTTTGGTTTCTTGTGTTGTGGTTATTTTCCTGTCGACAGGCTTCATGTCTTTATGCCGTCTGCAGGAGGGTCTGCTGCGAATGTTAAACAGGGCACACACACACGTTTGTCCTTGTATTATTGTGGGGACCCTGGCATGCATACTGGAATCCCAGGACCTTCACTTTAACCTTGTTTAAATAATACTGAGTCAGACTACACAATATTTATGTCTCAAAGGATGGTCACTCTGTTTGATCATGTGACTTTAGTGTCACAAATTTTTAGGGGAGATAACTGCATTACGTCATCAGGAAGGAGGTGCCAGGAGAATATCTGTGGGTCACTTAGTAGAAAAGATGGGCGTAGCTTCCAGGTCCGTTAAGGAAAGCTTGTGTGAAAGTACCTCAAACCACCATTCTCTTTAATGTCCACCATGGGGCAGGGCCTACGGTTGCAAAAAGACTTCCAGTCCTATAGATGCCAGTTGACATTTTTCTAATGAGGTTATGGGCTGAATTATAAGCTCAGTTATGGGCTCTGTCATTTATTTCAGATAATTTTAATATTAAAATATTAAATTTGGTTTTTTTATAGTTCATTCTAGATATTAGCTTGTTGTTGACAAGTTGTTAGCAAATGAGCTTCTGGTTTCACAGTGAAATCCACCCCTTGCCTGATATACAGTTTCAAAACACTAAGATGGCTCAAATCGAGGCCTCATAATGGGACTTCCCGAACCGGTATGTGACTCAGAGCTCAAGTTGTGTTTTTACAGTCATAACTTTATGACTGCGTCATAATCGAGAGGTGGATTTGACTGGTAAAGTGGTTATATCACAGACTTTGAAAAGAGAAAAAAACTTAGCCAGGTTTGCCTTTTTGCCAGGAAACCGACTTGTAGCATTCAAAAAGCAGCATTGGTTCAGATTTTGACAGTATAAGAAATACTCATTGCTGAACAAACAAAACAGCCTGTAAATGGTCAGAGCGCCGGCACCACCAATAGCTGCTTTTAAATGTCGATAGAAATGCAACCACATATGATACAGCAATAATTATTTTCGCATATGAAAACAGAGGATTTACACTTACATATCATGCATTCAACATGTCCCAGAGCACTGTATCCCTCCTCTAATGGATTCGCAAATATTGTGTAGAAAGTCTAACAGCAAAACATACTCCATGCACTTTATCCTGTGCATTAGCATGTACAGCTATAGCATTTCTGTATCTAGCATAGTATGTAGATACAGAAAATCAGTTTCAATTTCTATGTGGGTTAGTGCACTTTTTAGCTACCTTATGTAGTTACTATGGATTTCCTTCCTACATGTTACTCTAATTAGGGCTCTGAAGATTCTATTGATGTATAGTGAGTTGAAATATTCCACAAGATGGTACTACAGCATGTAGAAATGTAAAGATATGGTCTGGCGGACTTGCTCTATTATAGGTTTTAAAGGGCTACAGTAAGCATTCAGGTTCCTGTTTTAATTAATTTAGACAGGTATTATAAAATGTCTATAGAAATGAAGTAAAATTACTTTTTAAAAGAAATATCCCCTGTGAGTTAGGTTATTAATACTAATGTTTGAGAACTACTTTACTGTGAAAACTTTAGAGGTTTTTGAGATGTAAGCCCATTCAAAACATTTTAAATTTTAGTGACGATGAAGTAACATTAATATCTTGGTAGGATAACTTAATCAAGGTGTTGCATTTTCTGTCCTTTTTCAAATAAAATTTTACAAAAAAAGAAAAAAAAAGGAAACCCCAAACAGGATCTTACCTTTTGCTCATTTCTAGATCCACACTTTCATTCTTGGACTCCACTAGAGTATGGCTGCTGATTGTTGAATGTTCACATTTTAAGATAATCTTGGTTTAACTTATCCCCTTGTTTCATCCTCTGAATGAAACAAGAGGCTCCTCCCCTTTAAGCCAATTTTCTTCTGATTAGCCGCCCCTCATTGACAACAGAAGGCTGAAACAGTGGATGGGTGGAGCATGTGTATATCCCCTTTTGATTACACCATACACATCAAAGAGTGGAAAAAGAAGCCTCACAGGAATTATTTGCACATACTCTCACTTCGTTACTTGACACTATGATTATGTGTGCAATGATCATACATAACAGTATATATAAATGGGGGAAAAAATCAAAGATTTCATTACTTTCACTACTATGCACAAAGTTCAACACAGCCAGTTTCTTTGCATTAGCTGGCTTGATAAAACCTAAAACCCCAGTTGAACATGAGAGAAATTATCAGCTTTCTCTGCTTTTGCCTCAAATAAAAAAGAGGCGTTTCACTGGTCATGTGACTTTTCTTCAACACAAAAGAATCAAGAATTATATGAGTGCTGCCTACTCCAATTAGAGACCTTAAATAAACATTATTTAATGTTTAATTTAATGTAAAAAAAAAATTATTTCATGTACTGATTGAACAGGTATTCTTGGTTTGTGTTTTGTGTTCTAGTAGCTGCAATTCCAGCTACTAAAAAACTCTCACCAGTAGATAAGAATCAAGTAGAACAACATTTATATATTCTCTGCATCACAAAATGTTGCAGTTCCCACCAATTTTAAACCAAAACTCTGAACCTAATCTGGTCCCAACCAGGTTATGTGTTCAGCATCAGTTACCATGGTGATTTTGCCAGGTAAAAAGACACTCGTGACACAAGTTCGATAAACTTGACGTGGCTCGATTAGCCATTACTCTTGCTTTTAAAATATACCCGTTTTTTATTGAGTAAACTGAACCTGGGGGAAAAACAGCCGTGCCTGAAACCTGATTCCAA
Source organism: Pterophyllum scalare (assembly GCA_024447675.2). NCBI lineage: Eukaryota > Metazoa > Chordata > Actinopteri > Cichliformes > Cichlidae > Pterophyllum > Pterophyllum scalare. The sequence continues at coordinate 78,049 of JAMQGT020005997.1, forward strand.
CCTCAAACCAAACCTAAAGTACGATCTGTAAAGAAAAAATAAAAATAAAATCACTTTTTAAAAATGTCCCCATAACACCATAAAATGCATGTGTTCCTCACATACACATATATACAAGTACAGACACACACACACACACACACACACACACACACACACGAGCCAAAAACAAACACACTCATCCATTTTTAATGCTCCATCATTCCTGAGGAAATATTGACAGAACTCTTTGTCTCTCTCTTACCCTCCCCCTTCATCCCTCCATCAGCACCACCCTACAGTCTCAGCTTCCTGTCTTCCCTCTTGCTCGCCCTTTTGGTCTTTGCAACATAATAATACAGAGAAAGCTGCATGAAATATAAAGAAATCTTAATTACAAAATAGCCCGTTGATAGAAGAAAATTACAAATGTGAACAGTGAAGATAATTTAATGCTGTATGACCAGAAGTACGTGGACACCCCTGCATCTTTCTTTTTGTAGTAATTTTGATAATGGGCACCATTTTCCTACGACTGCAGCTGTAATTTTATTTAATAAAGCAAAATTAGCTGTTTTTAATTCCGCTACATATTGTGAAACCAAATACAAGGTGTAATTTATAACCTGAGTTGCTAAGTTACCAATATTAGACTTAATTTGCTTTACAGCGCCTGCATAAAAGCTTGAACTACTTCAGATGTTTGGATTCTTATCTATGATGCTAAACCATCTGATTTCCCCAAATTCATTGTGATCTACATGAAGTACAAGAATTCATCCAACAGTGGGTTTGGTCTTCTATAAATTTCAGGAAATGAATCCAAAACTTACAACTTCATTAAAACAGATCAGTCGGGACCACTACATAAATAATATATACTAAACAAGTTTGTACTTTCTGAAGGTCATGTCTACAAATACAACATTAACTAAGCTTGAAAAGGACTAGCTGAGGTGGAGGTGGGTTGCAAAGTGGCTGTAAGCAAGCTAAAGGGCTAGCTAATATGGCCTAAAGATTTCCCAAGTGGGTGTGTGGAAGGGTATCAGCTGAGCAGTTAGCTCTCATCGGTAAATATTTGACGACACCCTGATGAGATAAACAACAGCAGCCTTTGTCTTATGTGCTTGTTCAGTGTGACCTCGTTAGTGATTTCTGGATCCAAATAAATGTCAATAAAGGTATTCTATTCTATTCTATTATATTCTACTCTGTTCTATTCTATGCTACTGAAATCCCACCAAAAACAAACAGTGGAGCACCACTGAGAGTCAGAGTTGATATGGCACAGATTTTTACATCATATGCAACCCTCCATTATCCGGGCTTTAGCACCAGAACTAGGAGTACGCTAGCTTGTGGCCCCGAGGGTTTTGTGTCCTCTCCTGGTCTCGAGCTGGCGATCTTTCTCATGTAAATGTGCCCAAATGTGTTAACTAAAGTTTATCCTCCAGGCTAAATGAATGTCTCAGATGATCCGTCCACAGCATGAGTTCAGGCGTTAATGCGTTGGTGTGTGGTTTGGATTACTTGCTATGACAACGTCCTGATCCTAATAAATCACGAGCAGCATTAATAAAAACCTCGAGTGGCGGAGGATGAAAACCGAATCCCTTTTGGGGTTGTTATCACATAACAAGCATATATGAGCCAGAGGTCCACTTTTGGCCACCACTACAGTGACATAACAGGATTAATGTGTTCAGATCCTTTGAATTTGGCTTCTTGGCTTCGGTGAACTGAGGTATTGGCCTGCTGCCTCGAGGAAATAACAGATCAGAGAAGGTGGCAGGTGTTCTTCACCTCAGGGCGCAAGACACCCACATCCCACCCCACCACCGCTCGACCCACCATACCACCCCCTCACCTCGCCTGCCACCTTACCGAGCCAATCAGATCACTGGCCACCTTAAAGCTATAACCACTGACGAGAAAGCCATAACTCCTCCTGGGTTAGGGTCTCCTGCTGGCGCCTGCACAGAGTGCATCACCAGCAAGGCGACACATTGTGATTCAAGGTCAGTCCATCAACATAAATCAGACCAGAGGCTCTGAGCTTCACGGAGGCTGGGGGAGCTCTGTGCATTGGCGCAGCCTCTGAAAAACATCACAAACCAAACTGTGACTGCAAATGAGGTTTGCATCTAACACTTGCACCTCAGCCTCGCCTCCTCTGAGAGGAAGAAACCTTCAGTGATGGATCAGAAGAGCTATGACTCATGGTAACGGTGTTTTCATCCCTGAAATAAAAAGATGCTCTGCATATTTGAGAATCAAACCTGGGATTAAATATATAAGACTGTGAGAAATGAGTCAGAAGACGAGGGAAACCAACAGGCAGCAGAAAGCTGGAGACGCTCATGAACCTTCGGACTGCTTTCATGACTTGAATTTATTTGAAAAATTTTAAAGCTTCTGGGACGAGAAACCCTACAACAGCACCGTGAAAAAGAAACTTGTACAGTGAGAACAGTTAGAAGCTAATTAGCTTTGAGCTTTGAGTCCAAGTTTGAGTCACACTTTGCATTCACAAACTGACCAGCAACATAAAAAGGATCAAATTAGTTTCACTTTCTCCAGGAGTGAAGACGAAATGATGCCTCAGTGTTGGTCTGCACGTATGGACCCCTGATTCCTTCAGTCTACAGAACTCTGTGGGGGTTGCTTCTTATTTATAACCTCAGTGCACACTTTCTGGATCAGTTTATGGTTTCAATCACTAGTTTGACATCTCAGTGAATACATAATCATTATTTTTCAATGATCCTCTCATTTGCAGTACAATGGACAAACTGCACATTCTTTAGGTTTGTGTCTCGCAGCTTGTTCCACCCTCAAGTCGAGGCTTCCCAACAGGACAGGTGACATCACAGTAGCTGCACCCATCGTTTATATACTGAGGAGATTCGATGGGTCATTTTGGCACATTTCTTATGACTACGGTCAGTCCCTTTTATTAAACGAGAATTACTATTGATGGCTCAATGGGATGTGTGGAAAGCTTGAAGGATCCCATCGGGACCTCGCAGTGATGGCACAGTGACGTCTAGAGATGAGCTCAAGTTAAATTCATGTTTTCATTTGCAGAGGTATTCTGTGTACCGTGACATCACCAGCTGGGTTATGCTCCCTTGAGGACATTTTTGCAGTCACCATCCTGGCTTCTGAAACCAGATGTGATGAGCGAGTTGTTGGCCGATGAGCACACCCTGCACGATCCTCCTTTCTGACACCATAATTCATGAAAAATGAATTAAAGTTTGACTCGAAACCAGTGACTGAGCCCATAAACTCATCAGTTAAGTGTTTAGAGGTCAGGGCCATTTTTCTTCAGAGGCCTTTCTGCACCCGCAGGTGCTGCCCCTGGTGGCCACTAACAACAATGCAGGTTTGAGGCGCTTCTGTGTTCGTTTCACTCGTTTAGACCCAGAAGCCGTGTCCACCTTTCATACTGTCTGTGGTAACTGGCCACCCAGAGTGAAGGATTATGGGTATGCAACCTACCCGGACATGCACCGTCCTCCATGCAAACTGCAGGCAGTCTGCTGCTGACCACAGAAACCGCACGGAGGTTTCCAGTGCAGCGCCATAAATCTCTTGGTGACCAGTTTCACCTAAAGACAGCCAGCAACCTCGTGCATTAGACAGTTTTCTTACTAGTTAGACTCTGCTTTTCTCTTTTAATTGATTAGTAAGTTAGTTGCCATGAAAGTGGCTGTGTCATTTATATACAGTCTGATATTAGGTAAAAGCTCTGCGCCTCTCACATCTACAGATGTTTGTCTTTAAGTTGCAGCACACCAAACTGACTGTGATTCCTGCCGGGGAAGCTGATTTCTGACAGACGTTATTTAAACGTGCTGCCGGTGCCAAGCAGCCCCTGCGTGTCAGATTATTGCAGGATGTTAACAAGGTGTGGATTAATTTCCTGCGGATTAAAACTGCAGCGCCTGCATGCTTGATTTGTTTCTTAATTGAAAACATCGGTGATTAGATGCATTAATTTGTCTGACACGGTTTCAATAACGAGGCTGATTTATGAAACGGTCACAGTCGTGCAGTCAGCGGTGCTCGGCGAGGCCCGGACGCCATCGGTCCTGCATTTTACCGCATCAGCAAGTTAATGTTAAATACTGACGGCGAGAGTAAATGAGGCTCGAGCTGGAAGATTTAAACAGCGACACTTTTTTTTAACGGAGGCGGAAAAAAGGGAAAGAAGGAGAAGAAGGTTTAAATCAAGGAAGAGACGAGAGGACGGAACAAAAGGAGAAGGAGGGAAAAAGTGGACTGATGAGGACACATAAATCTGCTCTATCTTACAAAAGAAAAAGAAGGAAAACTGAAGACAAAGAAGGCAAAAAGAAGGAATGAAAGCAGGAAAAATAAAAACTAAATGAAATGAATTTGGTGGAAAGGAAAACAAATGACGATGAACGTTTAGCCCAAATTTATGGCCGTCTTTGTTCGGCTGTGGCGTTGGCCCACCTACACCTGTCCTAACCCACGTTAACGCCCACATCTGCATGTATAACAGCATTCTCCAGAGCCATAACCGAGCCATTAGATTATCCACAAATACGTCCGCTATCTGGGAGAGAAGGGAAGAAAAGGAGGAAGAGAATGAGTAGAAAAGGGAATAAAGAACAAATTTAAAAAAAGACAGAAGGAGGTAAAACTGAGGGAGAGAACTTAAAGAAAGTTGACAGACCTGAAAGAAAGATGAGACAAAGTGAAGGATATAAATGAGGAAAGGACAGAAAGGCGGCATAAAGAAAGAAAAGAAATATGAAAACATGATTATTGGAAGGATAAAAGGAAAGGAGGAAGAAATGAAAACAGAACAATTAGGAAACAAGGAAGAAAAATAAAGAAATGTGTTCAGTAAGCAAAAATGAAGATAGAAAAAAGTGTTTTTTTCTCTCCTCTCAGGGCGGATTATCATTTGATAATCCGAACAGCTGATGGTGGACGGTTTCTGAGACTCAGATCCACAGATTTGAATCGGCTCGGACCGCCGTGGCAGCGTCGGCGGGCGGATTTCTGTCTGAACACAGCGACGGAGCCGAGAGCGGCTCTTGACCGGCTGCGGCCGAGGTCAAAGGTCGTCGCAGCGGCTCGGACCGTTCACAGCTCGCGATGGAAGTGCCAGCAGCAGCTTCTCTGAGCCACAGGGAATGAACAGCAATGTATTTAGTGTATACAAACACTGCTTCGGCCAATCAGGCGGCTCCATCATAACTCTGACTTCTAAAAAGGCCCCGATTGGCTCCCTGTAACCTTCTCTCATACTTCTAAGATACTTATAATAAATATGCAATATTTTCACATAATTCTGAGCCATTAAATCTCAGCTAGCACACACGGATCACGGCATCAGACATAACAAGCAGACAGAGGATTTTCATCTCGGCGTTTTCACCGATGATTCACAAACACGAATCCCGACTTTGGAAAACAGGAACTGCGCTGGAGCGTTCTGCCGGTTCTACGCGTACCGGTGAACATTCGTCAAACCGTTTTTGAGAGGAGAAAAAAAAAGTTTTAGCTCCCGAGAAACGGATTCAGCTTCCTCCAGTTTCTCACTCGGGGATTGTGGGAACACCTTCAGAGTCACGTCGTGTGTTTTTAAAAGGTCAGTTAGTGTTTATATATCTGAACACTGATTACACTGAGGCACCGACCGGGTTTACTCCAGGCCAGGCTTACAGGAACTAAATGAAAGGCGATGAGCCGAGAGGGCCGTGTGAGGCTGAACTGTGATTAATGCTTTATGCCTCCTTTTTAATCACACAGGAGGGACCCCCGTTCATCAAACCCTCCTCGTTCTGTCACGATCGTCCCCAGAGATCGACGCTCCCGATTGGCCGAAGAGGCCGCTGGCGTCACGTATTCACACAGCGCCTCCTGCCAGCCGCAACAAAGCCGCACGTGGAGCTTTGAATCGTCCGCCTCCGCCCGGCGCTCATGCAAACAGCGTGATGACAGAGAGCTCTGACAGCTGAACAGACTGTGGGTGGAGGCGCACGCCACCCTGATGGAGGTAAATCACAAGCTTTAAAGTGGTTCACGCACACAAAACACAAATCACAGGCTGGCAGCACATCCCTCAGTACCACAGGACACACACACACACACAAACACACACACACACACATACACACGCACACAGACACACACACAGATAATCAGACGTGATTTTCAGGACTGCAAAAACAGATTTTAGAAAGAAGGAGTCAGAAATGATCATTTCACTTTCAGACTCTGCTGCGTCCTTAAACCCATCATTTCCAATCGCCTGCACCACGTAACGACACTCTGCAATGACACGCTGTATGATGGGTTATTAAAAGGTTCCAGGAACAGACCCGTGAAAATCAAACGCTGTGAAAGATTAAATTTGTAGGTAAAGCGTGGCTGCAGCCAGAGTGACACCGCCTCTGTGTTCTGGCTTCCTGCTTTCTGTGCACATGTGATCAAAATGGTGGGGGTGTGAAGTCATCAGCTGACACTAAACGACTACAGATGCACCAATCCAATATCTGGATATCAGTCCAATCCTGACTCAGCGCAGGTTGTTAGTGGGAGCACTAATGTAGCATGGCACAAACTTCAGCACAGCGGCAGCAGCTCGGCGGCAGCAGCTCGGCGGCAGCAGCTCGGCGGCAGCAGCTCGGCGGCGTCTCCCTCTGGTTACACAAACAGCTTTTATTTTTATGCCTGCAAAGGTTTGAATTTACGGTGCACGCTGTGGTCAGGTGAGTGACCTTTGTAGTCGGCGGGACCTTCGGAGAGCCGTGCATAAATGAATCCTCACAAAAATTAATGAATTGAAGTTACGACATAAAGAGTGGGCCAAATTTCCTCCACAATGATGTGACAGACAGGAAATGACTACTTCGAGTTATTGCTGCTGAAGGAGGCTCTACAAAGTGCTGCATCATGGGGTGCAGTTCTTCAGAGGGCTGCACGTGGGGACAACCCCATCTCCACGTGCAGCCCTCTGAAGAACTAAAGGTCTCAGAAAGCTGGTGAAGCAGCAACAAGCCTGATAAATCTGCTGCATCATATTTCTGTAGCACCACCTGCCTCTGGAGCTACAGTTACAGCCTCCCTCCATGCTTTAAGATGAGATTAGCTTCAGCACGCTAACCTGAGCAGCTCTAACCTGCCCACAGATCTCGTGTAATGTGATCGTGTAATCTTGTTAAGTCTTACCGGGGCACCTGCCCAGGTGTTTGACATCGATCTGCTCCTGCTTCATGCACGACGCCTCTCGGACCAGGCAGGGGTTGTTGTAGGAGTTTCCGTCAGTGGCGCAGACGGGGTTCTCGTTGTGACCGCTGCAGTCAATGTTACATATGCACCTGAGGAGAGGAGACGGGTCGAGTCAGGAGAACAAATGTTGTGTCTGAGGCCTGAACGTGTTTCTGCCCTGCCATCATTGGCTGAAGTGCATTTAGTGGAACGAAGACGCAGCTCATTAGTCGTCCACAGACCGGCTGCAGATACAAAGAACTCATTTCAGTGCCTTTCAAGACTCCTTCACTCGTGATTAATGGGTTCAAATTTACTCCCAGATTTCACTGGTGGATCTAAAAAAGAACTTTTTAACTCCTACTTCAGTCGATTTTATGCTCCTCTTCCACCACACTCAGTAAGTCTGGTTCATTTACAGAGCCCAATACGCCCAATACGCCTCTGCTTGTTTGCTGGCTGTGCACTCAGGTCCAGCTGTGACTGCGGCTCGCCGCCAGATTGTTCCAGCCCACATGGCGGTAACGTGGTTTCTGAGTAATCCTGAGTAATTCCCTCGAACTTCTGCATTCACTGTCAACCCTGAGGAACTCCTTCACCTCGCCTCAGAGCGCCCTGCTCACAGCCACAACGCCCACTCTTCAGCCAGCTTCCACTTCAGATATTCGCCCGCCCGCCCGCTCTCCACCGCTCAGTTCTGGTCGCCCCTCCCAGCCCTCGGACTGAGTTCCTACAGATTCCTCTGATCCATCCTGAGGCTGAACATTATTTCAGTCTCCACCAACTCTCCTCTGTCCGTCTCCACAGACTCTCGGTAACCATGACAATAACCCCGTAGGCCAACTTTCCTATGATTGGCTGCCACTTACAAACAGACAAACAAGACAACAAACGCTCACCAGACGTCCTCCGAGTCTTCGTCGCACTCTGCTCCGTATTTGCACGTGCTGCACTTGGTGAACTTCTTCCCAACGTCTGAGCCCGAGCCCTCCTCGTCTGAAAGACACAAATCAGCACAGAGAAGAGCCTGCATCAACGAGGGCGCTGATTAGATGTTTCTCTTAACAGTTCGAGGTAGTTCTCACAGAAACCTTTGTTTAAAACCTTAAAAAAATGAACACTTTAAAAAGACTGTGAAGAAACGGTCGTGCCAAAGATGTCTGTGTACTGCGCTGCACAGACATCGAATGAAGCTGAAACCGGACCGGCTGCACGTTGGTGCCGTGAGTCAGTGCTGCATCAGATCCGTCCTGCATGAGCCACACCAGGATTACTCACCATCCCCGAAGCGGAGCGATGGCTCTGTGCACACAAAAGACGCTAAAGAATTTCGCCAGCTGCCAGCCGCTAATGTATGCTAGCTGCATTTGTTCCCCGGTCATTTGCGCCCCACAGTTTGAGAAACACCGCATTAAAACAAACCTTTTAAGCTGCGCCCACCTATAAAGTGATCCAAAGTTCAAGCTCTAAACTACAATGAATGCTGGGTTTCACACAGATGACTCCACTCTTGGCTCTGTATGATGTCAAAGAGAGCGGATATCCCTAATATGGTCATCTCAGGCACAGGAAGCATGTTGCACCTTCTGTTCAGACTATTTATTTGTTGCTTAAAAGAGAGAGGAGCTAAAGCAGCTTCTCTGAGACCGAGGATGAAGTACTGCTGCACTTGACATTCAACAGTTTTCCTATTCATGGATCCACAACTTGTAACATTTTGTTTTATTGTGGTAACTCGTCGAGACTAAAATATTTTGTCTGAATAAATTCTCCATTTTCAAAGACAGGGTGTAAAGGGAGGAACTTGTAGCTGATGAAGAAGTGTTGTTGTAGACGTCCATTCAGGAGCTGAAATCTTTCCTCAAATTCAAAGTGAAGATGAGACCTTGTACCAGGAGGAGTGTACTATTATTCACCTGTGACATTTTCTTGTTATTTCTCCTCTGACTCTTTAAAAGAAAAAACTCGTTTTAATTTAAGCTCGCGTCCGTTTTGCTCCGCCGGCTGTGAAACTCGTTATTCATCACTTTCGCCTCATACTTAGCTTTTATTGTGATTATTTTTGCACGTTTCCAGAACGGCAACTTGATTTCATTTCCAAAACATCCTCCAGCTCACATCAGCCCCTGCTCCGGTGGGCGCCGCCGCGCCTTCAACACCGTTGGCGCCGTTTTCCACCATCAGCACGTGACACGGCTCACGCGCTTTTCTATCAGACACAGCTGAGCGTGCGAAGATGCTCCTGAAGCTGATTGGCCAAATGGAAACAGAGACAACACGTTATCATCTTATGATATTATTATTATTACCATTACAGGAGGATGCCTTTAATACCATCTCGCATGACGGCGTCTATTTTCCAGCAGGGAATGAGTTCAGAGGAGATGAGGCGGTAACAACCCACAGCATCAAATATCAAAGAGCCGCGGGGATTATCCCGGCCCGCCTTTCATCAAGGGAGCAGTTTTCATGATTCATCAAGTGTAATTTTGTCATGTAATAGAGGAAAAGCTCAGAGCCATCAAGGGGACGAAGATTAATCCACAGGAAATGTAACGAGCATCCTCAGAGCTGCGCCCGAAGCCATTAAAACTTCTATTCAACCTTAAAATCCAAAAGAAAGGTGAGATCAGAGCTGCAGCCTCACTGCCAACAAAAAGCAGCAATAATGCCTCACAGTACACACATCCACGAGTACATATGTAAGTCAGAGCCGTTATGGAAGGAGTAAAAGCTCTCTGCCTCACACCATCTGAAAATCCACCAAACAGACGCTCATTTTTAAACGAGTGTGATCCTCCATCAACGACTTTACTTTGAAGCTCCTCCCACCTGATGGAGACGAGTTCAGGATAAAACATAGAGGTCAGAAAAGTTATAATAATGTAATTATTTCAAGGAAACTTTAAATTAAATTATAAAACCAGAGTAAAAAATCTTTTAGGATTCCAACAGAAAAATTCCAAACAGGTAAATTTATTTGTTTTTGGAACCAATCACAAAAGATTTTATACTACAGGGAAAAATTTAATGATAATGCTTTTGGTTTAATTCTCTTATTCTATAAATTGGTCCCGCAGGACTTCATTTATTAAAGTTTAAAAGGTTTAAGAATTACAGTAAAAATAAAATCTAAGTTTCTACTTCTGTCAAGGCTTTATTGTTCTGGCTTCCTGCAGCCCATCTTTCCTGTCAGTGCGTGAAGCTGCAACAAAGTCCTGTCATACTGTCGGCATGGCAATAAAGTACTGAGTGTGAGTATCTGCAGTACCGCCCCGGCCCACCAGGAGCGCTGCAGCCCCCACTTTAATTGGCCCAGATTCAGCTGAAGGTGAACGTCTGTTTTAGATCCTCCTCATCATCATCATCGTCATTTAAACAGACGTTGAAGAAGCGACTTCAGCAGATTTATCACCAACTTTCAGATTTGGTTGAAATGTGATTTTTATGATGCTGAAAGGACGTTTGCATGAAGACATTTCCTTGCATAAAAACCACGGAGCAATTTTCCAGATGCTGTGGCCGGACAAGTCCGGCTGTGCTTTGGGATTTAGAGTGACGGTGGGGGGAGAGAGAGGAGGTCTGCTTACACTGCAGCCCCATAGACCCAGACCTGTAAATGGTACAAAGCCCACGCAGGATCAATAACCGGGTTCAGTCCGGGTCAGAAGCTTTGGTAGAAGGTCTCACTCTGACTTTGTTCCAGTGTAAGTTCAACGGTTCATCATCAAACAGAAATACCAGAGACACTGAGATGATAACATGCTGTCAAACCTCAGCATGCACTGCTGCAGGTACGTATAGATGGCACAGATCCCATATTTCTTTATCAGGCTTTCCTTGAAATGTTTACTCTGGTGATACAAGGACAACTCTACTACAGACACAGCAGGAACTACTGTGAGAAGATGGATGTGCGCTAATTAGTCCAGAGAATAAGTGCTCAGTCAGACAGTGGAAAGATATCTGCTTTATTAGCTGTGGGTCTGTGTTGGGCTAACTTCACACAGATCATTACAGGGATTCAAGGAAACACTGACTTATGAAGTACTCTTCACAACCAGGAATAATCACAATACAATAAAACATGACTGAAACATAGTTAGCACTCCAGCAGTTATCAACAAGAATCTGATTCAACCTAAAAGTTTGTAACTTTTGTAAAAGGGTCCACGGGGTCAGTTAAACGAGGCTGAAGTGGGCGATTATTCCACAGCCTTCAGTCTCCGAGGAACAACCAACAAATCCCGAGCCTGCGAATGAAGACTGCGAGCGGCAGTGGGTTTAGGAGGAAGATGGGATAAACAGACCGGACTGCGTGTCCACTGAGCGCTCCGAAGACACGTACGAGCATTTTAAGATCAACCCTAAAATCTACCGGGAGCCGATGCAAAGGGTATAGGACAGGAATGATGTGAGCGCGCTCAGTGGAGCGTGCTGGTCGTCGGTCAGATGATTTATCTAAACGTGGCGTTCCGCTGTTTTACTGCACATTTATAAACACTTTAAATTAAAATTATAATTAAAAATCTGCACAAAAACACAGGCTACAAGAACAATTCTGCTGTTATTTAAAGTCTTATCCTCTGAGGTTCATTAACAGCCAAAGACTCTTATTGTTGTGCTTTTATATTGTTCATGTGCTGCTGCAAGATAACAGCTGGCCAGTCATTAAAAACAATCCTGTCTAATAATCTGCAGTGTTCCTATTATTGTGTCCACCTCTGGATACACAGAGCTGCGTTATGAATAAGAATGGAGGTCTCACTCTGACTATTTCTCACTTATTGGAGGAGACTGAGAGCAAAAACATGATTAAAATGGCAGACGCTGGTGTGTGTGTGTGTGTGTGTGTGTGTCTGTGTGTGTGTGTGTGGGCCTGCTGGCTGACAGATTGGCCTGCTGTGTGTGGATGTATTGAACATGGAGAGCTCAGCTGGGGCTCCGAGGCTGCAGATCGATGGACGAGGATCTGCAGCAGAGAGGCTTCTTTGTTTCTGTTCGACTCTGCTGACGGCGGGACGCCGCTGCTCCACACCGTCTCCACCCACAGCCAGACACACAACGACCACACCAACAACTAAACACCGCTCACAACTACACAACTCACTTTCACATCTGGATCTTCATGCTTCTTTGTTAAATGGATGTAGACGTGGTCTGTTCTCTCTGTGCACGTGTCTGGGTGGGTGGAGATGATTTATGCAACAACAAGTTTCCGATTTGGGACACAAGCACGCATCTATTCGGAAACCAAATTCCAAAAAATCGGGGACACCGTGTCAATAAAAACAGAATGTAATGACTTGTGAAGCTCAGATTTTATTTACAATAGAAAGTCTGAAAAGGCTGGAAAACAAATGCCGCGTTTCCATGAGTGCTTACTCAGCGTGACTCGACTCAGTTCTGCTTTGTTTCTATTACAGCTGCGCACCACCTCAGTGTGGGTGGAGTCACTATAGCAACGCGGGCAGAACTCTCTTGACATAATTTGTGTGCGACTCAAACGCCGCCATCAGCTCAGAGACGTAATGGCTGCACCTCACTGTTGGACCGCGGTGTTGGTTTGTGTGTCTTTCAGATCGCCTCGGATCGCTTGGAACCCCGGCTGAGGGGGTACTAAAAATGTACCTGATACCAGGACCCAATGGGAAACCCTACAAACCTTCAAGTAGAGTGGAAATGCAGCTTCAGCGATGCTAAAAAGTAACAGCTGGAGGACCTATCAGGTTACCTGGCAACAGGTCAGTGACATGATTGGGTATAAGAGCACCTTAAAGAGGCAGAAATAACGATGAGCAGAGGTTCACCAACCAGCAACAGAACGCATCTGCAAAATCTGAAACAGCTTCAGAACAATGTTCCTGTCATCACCTGCGGTCCAAAATATTATCTGAGGATTCTGGGAATCTTTCTGCCAGGAGTCAAGGCTGAGATTCAATCCTGGATACCTGGGATCTCCAGGCCCTCAGGCAGCACTGCAGTAAAAACAGGCACAGCTGGAAACCGCTGCATGTGAGCACAGTTCACCGTACCATCCACACAAGCACATTAAATCTATCACGCAAAGAAGGAGCCACACGTGAGCACGATCCAGAAACACGGCCCTCTCTGAGCCAAAGCTCTTTAAAATGGACTGAAGGAAAGTGGGAAACTGCTCTGCGGTCGGATAAATCCACATCTGAAATTCTTCATGGAAAACACGGCCGCTGCGTCCTGCAGATTAAAGAGGAGAGGGACCATCCAGCTTGTCCTCAGCACTCAGTCCAAAAGCCTGCATCTCTGATGGCATGGTGGTCCATCAGTCCATCAGCCTGCTCTCCTCACTTGGTTTATGGACTGTTAGAAGAAGAGGGGCACTAGTTGCTGCCATCACATTAAAAACAAGCTCATATATCTAAACAGGAATTTTTAACAGTGAATGAACTACTCGTCCCAGAATGCACTGCAGACGCCACACCCTAACATGAATGCTTTCTGCTTCATTGCTGTTTAAGAACAGCTTTGAAGGTGTTTGTGCTCCGCTGCTGAGCGTGACCACCCCTCGCTGCTGTCTCTCGTTTCCTGTTCACAGGGCGACCCGACACTGGTGGATTTAAGCATTTCCATGGTAACAGCGACCTCCAATCAGATGTCACTGTTTCAGTTTAGAGTGGGAATAAAACGTTGATATCGTAGAGGTGTGTCTTTGTAGCTCAGAGCAAATCCACTTTGGATGGTTACAACACTGCAGCTCATAGACATGATGGACATCTCTGCCTTTCAGAACCATAACCTGCGTCCTTATTAACATCGTCATCGTTTGGTCAGTTTTTGCCCTTATGAGACATTTGCTGAGGTTAGTGGTCGGTAGATGCCATATCAACTCACTGTTAACGCTGCCCACTTAGACAAACCATAACCATCACATCATCACACACAGAGACACCCACGCACCTGCACACACACACACACACACAGCAGAAGGCTAATTAGAGGTCGACAGAAAAGGTCAAAGTGTCAGGCTGACAGCTCAGAGCGGAGAGCAGCAGGGCGCCGCGGCAGCATCACGTTTCCCGTGAAACTGATCCCGACTTTAGCGCAGGCGTGGCAGACGATGGAGGAGAAACATTAAAGACTGTTTGAAATGATTGAAATGAGTCGGAATTAAAACCTATAAATTATATTCTGTGATCGGCGCTGACGTGTCTGTAAAAATGTGTTTGCTGAACTGAGATCTTCGGCCCTGCGGCTCCAGGCGTTTCTGTTTGAGCCGTTCTGAACGGAGACGTCATTTACCGGATGAATTATTCAGGCTCGTACGGCTGATGTGTTTGTTGTTGTTTGTGAATGCCAGGCTTCGTTTTATCAGCCCCCAGCAGACGCACTCCCTCCTCCTGTGAAATGGTGTGAAAAACTGCAGTGACCTGCTGTTACTGAGCCTTTTAAAGCGTTCAGACGCGTATCTGCGAGCCGAGGTGACTCACGGGTTCTGTTTTTGCAGCTAAAAACTTCCATTAAAACTTTTTTTTAAAGAGCTGCTAATGAGGTGCAGATTACAGGATATTTCCTGCTGTTAGCTTGTTGTATTTAAGCTTTTAAAGAGCTCAAGTAAACAATGTTAATATCGATTTTTCAGGCTCGGAGCTTCCAGGCATTATAGATCGAGTTGGCTTTGCTTTAGTTCAAGATCTGTCTCATTTCCACAGACCTGACCTGTAAATAATGTGACTTTATTGGCTCGTGTTCGACTCTATAAGGTGTATGTTTTTGTCTTCCTGAGTAATGGATGGCTGTTGTTTTGCTTCTCTAATATTAAATGTTAAAGCCACTTCCTTAAAAACTCAGATATGATGAGCATATACTGAATGACTGCATCAAGAAGTAGAGACATCTTGGAAATGACATCTAGATGTATTAGCAGCTGCTCTTTAGATGCTATTACAGCTGCTGTAATTTACAGCTACATTATAGAGTCACCTGAGGAGATTACCTGGAAAATTCAAAAATAAAAGGCCAAACCAAAACCCCAGCCTGACACAGGGCTGAATTTGGCTCTGTAGGAAGCACTGGATTAAGACTGGATCAGTATCAGGTGTACAGGTTATCTGGGACAGCCATTCCCAGACTCTGAAATCTGAAAATGTCTTTATTTCACAGCCCAGATGAACACCACGCTAACACGAACCAATTCATTTGTGATTTTATGGATGACTTTGGGTTTATTATTTAATATAAAACATTTAACCATGAATATTTGGTGGTAAATTAAAACCTTTTCATGTATTCACTACAATCAACCACCTGCAGCACCTTCACATGCCACCAGAGGGCCGTGAAGCCACTGATCTTGGCTAATGGAAGGCCCTATATGATGAAGCTTGAATTGCTGCTCTCCAAACCATGATCTTCTGTCCTCTGGCATCCATCCATCCATCAGTACCAGTAATCTTGGGATTAGGATTGATCAATCCCCAACACCCATCTAAAGCAGCTTTCAGAACCTCTTTTTTTACCACCGCCTCAGAAATTTGAGTTAATTGAGTTTCTAAAGAGGCGCTTACTCATGCATTCATCTAATCCTGTGTCCGCCTCTGTAATTCACTCATTTCCTCCCTCAGAAAATCCGTCCTGCTTGCAGCCAACTGAAAATTCTGCCTGCAGGCCAATCAGACAGCTCACCCCACTATTACAGCTAATGTTTACAGTCTGAATTTATCACCGTGGCCTGTAGATCATTGCACAGTGAGCATGTGGTTCTTCAACTTCTTCAGCTTTAAAATGACTGTTTGCTCCAGGGCCACCCGAGGACACGGGGTGCTGGAGTTGTTTTCGAGGCCGCGGAGCCTCCAGCTGCCCTCAGACGGCGCCGGCAAACTCCGTTTCTGACTCTTAAGTGGCGTCAGGAGACTCCACCGCCAGCATGAACTTGAATCACTTCACTTTTGTGCAGAGAGCTCGTAAATCATCACGGCACCAGAAAACTGCTTCGGCTCAGTCTGAACGCGCTGCAATGATGTCTCTGCTTAAAGTATTTAAGCGGTAACTGAGCCGTTCTGCATGGGTTCTGACAAAGCGCTCATCATCTGAAAACACAAAGCTTTACAAGCTGACTTCACAATAGCAATAGTTTCTAGTGTTGTAAGTACTCGACATTTGTCTTGGACCCTAAAAGTCTTGGTCTTGTCTCGGTCTCGGGTTAGGTGGTCTTGACTACAACACTAAATAGTTCCTCGCTTTATACAAAAATTGTGGTTTCTTACTCTTTCGAATGTCTACAGGTGGGTTCATACTCGTTGAGTCACTTGTGCTGCACTATTGTCAATGCAGGAGTCTAATTAACCACATGTCTCCAAACTAAAGAAATTTCCAAAGAAAAAAATGTGGATGTTGAGTGATTAGAACTCAAACGCAACTCTGCTGCTTTGAGTTTGAATTCAAAGCTTTGCACAGATGTCATAAATCTGGCAGTCAGCCTTTACCAAAAAGAAAACCAAGCCTTTACAGTTGAGCTGTAACCATGTGACCCTCTGAAAATGAGAATGAGAGCAGCAAAGCTCAAAGAAAATTACAAATTACAGTGGGGAAGAAGGACTCGGCATCATCATGTCTCCCAATCAAGAGCAAATTATTCACGTGGATGATCTGTGAAGAGGGAAAATCACCACATCTCCACATAATCATTCAAATCACTCGGCACAAAGAACTTATCAGGTGTGAAAGGAAAGCTTTTAGGTTTTAAAGGACAGACGCTGCAGGAGAATATGGTTAAAAAATGTAGCTAACAGATCTCATTAGAGAACTCTTCCAGCCTTCTTTAAGGACATTTTTGTTCTACAACAGGCTTTCTCTGATTTATTCATGTGGTCCTTCTGACTTCAGAAAGCAATGATCTCCAGGCCAGACGATGGACGACCATCTCAAGTTTGCAAAGAAGCCGCTGCTTCAAGTTGAGGAGCTCAGATATCTCAAGGTTCATAAGCAGAGAAAGAGGGGAGCAGGAGATCGACGGGCAGATTGTCTGCTATGGTAAAGAGAGAGCTGGGAAGGCGATGCAGTTGGTTTATTGGTTGATGTACGTTCCTACCCTCCTCTATGGCCACAAACTTCGGGTAGTGATGAAAAACATGGTTTCCAGTGATAGAGTCTATCGGGAGCCGGGCCATGTTATGGCCATCTGATTTGGCCTGTTTTAAATCCCATTAAAACGTAGTTGAAAAGATGATTCTGACAGAAAATCAACAGCTTTTAGATTCAACTGAATGATGAGAAGTCACATTTACAGGTCGTTAATTAAGGTCATTTAGTAAATGGCATCCCTTTATATACAAAACTACATTCTCCATTGATTTGAGGTCTAACCGCGACAGACGATGTTGGCTTCATACAGAGTGACTTACTGAGCTCGTACTGGAGGGGTCTGCAGCTGAGACTGAAGCCACTGGGATGAGAATTATCACCTTCAAGTGTGAGGACATGGTTGTCGGCTGGAGATGAGTTGATGTCGAGGAGTTAAAAAAGGACAGTGCCGGTTTATCGGTCGATCTATGTTCCTACCTCCACCTATGGTCACGTGCTTTTGGGTAGTGACTGAAAGATTGAGGAACGTGGATACAAACAGCAGAAATGAGCTTCCTCTGTAAAGTGTAGGGGCTCAACCTTAGAAACAGGGCGAGGTCCACATCGAACGTAGCCGGTTGAGGTGGCTCCTGGAGACCCGCTCGATGAAGAGAACTCACTGAAGAGAGTCTATCATTTTGGGCTTAGGATCGGGATCTCTGAGCATCTCTGCTTAGACTGCTGCCCCCCAGTACCCAAAGCAGATAAGGCTCAGAGTGATACATGAACAAATGCCCCCTAACACCCATCAAAACAGAGTGAGGAATAAAACCGGGACATTTCTGAGGAAGAACTCTTTTTAAAACCGACCTTTAAAGACACGTCTTGTAAAATACGTAATTAATGGAAAACCATATTTATCGTAGAAGATTTTAAACACAGTTTGAGTTCCTCAGTTTATTATTTACATAAAGGCAATATTTTTTTATTACAAGTTTTCTGAATTTGATTATGAAAACGAGGTATTATCTCATTAAATGTGCACAGATTTGTGTAAATGTCCACTAAACGAAGTAAAATAAACACAAAGGACTAAATGAGTTATTTGGGCAATTTCATGCCACGACTCTGAAAGAAGAAGTGGAAGCTCGTCTCTAATCTAACCCATGCACGGGGAAAAAGACAAACCTGTTTTAAAGTGTTTTTCTGCAGCAGTACCTGTTAGAAAATGTCACGATGTTGTTGTTGGAAACAATTTAACAGCTGTGAACATGTTTAAAGAGCTGCAGTCGGTTTTTCTAATTCATCTCCACGGGTCTGCCATCTCCTGCTGCTCATCAACCCCACCCACATGCAGATGGCAGAGGACGGTGGAGGTACTGCCTCTCAAGCAGCCGCCTCCAATTAAAACCCCTCCAGCAGCCAAATTAGACAACAAACACTGTGGTCCATGCTCACAGATGGTTGCAAAATGTCTCTGTTGCCAAATTTGGCAACGGCGAGGCTTTAAGCTCAACTCCCACAGGACAGAAAAGACTAGCGTGTTCTTCGGGGGGGGGAGTTAATGAAACCTTTATTAGAGGACTTAACATTCAGCAAGGGGCTGCAGAGGCACAGAAAGACTCACAGAGGCTGAATAAACGCTTCTGCACGGAGGGGTCGTTGAGCCACGCTTTGACCTCAGCAGTGATTAGTTTCTTCATATCAGAGACGGCTCACAATACAAGCAGTTAATGTTTGTGCAGGGCAGATAACGACTCGCTGTAATTGATTTGTGTTTGACTTTCACCCGCAGCAGAAGTGAAGCAGGAAATGAAATCTTTAAATAGCCCAAAGAAAGAGAGACACTCACCGTCTCCGTCTCCTGAACCAGAACCAGGATCTGTGAAGACACAAGAAGACAGGAACTGTCAGATTTCTGCGTGTAATTAAACCCTTAAACCAAGCATCTCCTGAGGAGGAGGAAGCATTTCCTCAGTGTAAATCCACAGAACTTTATTTAAACTATGTGCTTTTACGGGCTTCATTTATAAAGGGGGGACGGCTGCTTTTCATTGTAAACGAGACGTGAATCTGCAGCCTTAAACCTCCAATCGAAGGTTTCAAATCTGTGCAAACGGCCTCAGTGTCAGGGATGGACTGTATTGGCATTCTTTATCAATTTCCTTATTTGTTCATAATCATTTTCCGTGTGGAAAACGTAGACCTGAGCAGCATTAAAGCTGCTGTACTGTCAGTGAGTTTGAACACTATGGAAAGAGGCGTGCATGTTACTCAGGAGATTATAACTTCAATGGACTGGATGAATTGGTACTCGTTTATATTACATAGTAACAGTCATCTCAGTGAGCTTCACATTATACACAAAGCTAGTAAAAGGATTAAAGTCTCTGAAAGACTTCGCAGCTCTTTATAAGAAAACCAATTCTGTACATACAAACAAATCAATATGGCACATTTCAAAAAGCACTATGAGGTAAAGATGTATGTAGACACCTCTACACCGACAAGAAAAAATTAAAGGAAAACCCATGAAAAAACCCATCATCAATCATGCTCCATATTTATATTGTTATGGACTGGAGACTGTGTTAGGAAGGAAAACATGCCACATCGTTGGATGGAAATGAAAATCATCAACCTGCAGAGGCTGAATTCAAAGAGAAAAAGCAGCAGGCTGCAAAATTTAGCTGAAATTTCACTGCAGCAACTCAAAATGGTCTTCAGTAGTTTGTATGGCCCCCACGTGCTTGTTTGTATGCCTGACAACGTTGCTCCTGAGATGATGGGTGGTGTCCTGGGGATCTCCTCACAGATATGGACCAGGGCATCACTGAGCTCCTGGACAGTCTGAGGTGCAACCTGGTGGCATCGGATCTGTGTTATCTGATCACTGCCTGCATGTTCCCGCCACATGAGGCCAGGCATTGTGGTGCACCAGGAGGGATCCAGGACCCACTGCAGCAGCGTAGGGTCTGACAGGTCCAAGGGTTTCATCCTGATACCTGATGGCAGTCAGCGTGCCGTTGCCTAGCCTGCAGAGGTCTGTGTGTCCCTCCATGGATATGCCTCCCAGACCATCACTGACCCACCACCAAACCGGTCCTGCTGAACGACGTTACAGGCAGCATAACGTTCTCCACGGCTTCTCCAGACCCTTTAACGTCTGTCATATGTGCTCAGGGTGAACCTGCTCTTATCTGTGAAAAGCACAGGGGGCCAGTGGTGGACCTGCCAGTTCTGGCCTTCTATGGTAAAGGCTAATCAGGCTCACTGGTGCCGGGCAGTGAGCTCAGCACCCACTAGAGGATGTCGGGCCCTCAGGCCACCATCATGAAGTCTGTTTGCTCAGAGACGTTCACACCAGTGGCTGCTGGAGGTCATTTTGTAGCTCTGCAGAGCTCCTCCTGTTCCTCCTGCACAAAGGAGCAGATCCCGGTCCTGCTGATGGGTTAAGGACCTTCTACGGCCCTGTCCAGCTCTCCTGGAGTAACTGCCTGTCTCCTGGAGTCTCCTCCATGCTCTGAGACTGTGCTGGGAGACACTGCAAACCTTCTGGCAATAGCTACCTGTGTGACCTTTGTAGGATCCAGGTGTGACCTCATGCTCCCAGCAGTGACCCTGACCCTAGCCAAATGCAGAACTAGTGAAAAACAGTAGAAAAGACGAGGAGGGAAAAATGTGAGTATCCTCCACCTGTAACACCATTCCTGTTGGGGGGGTGTCTCATTGCTCCTTTAATTTTCTTGGGGGGGGGGAGCAGTGTATATAGTAGGACCTACCGTATAGCAGATACTAAAAAAATTTCCTCTGCATTAAATGGAACTAAATACCATTAAAAGGAATGTAAGTGCAGGCCTCCAGAATGAAGCGATTCAGCCAGGGTGCTGTAATCTGTAACCCACATCTGTAATCAAAAGTGCCCTTTATGTCTGCTGTGATTTAAATGGTGGTGTTCTGGGACAATCAGCGACAATAAATATGTTTTTTGCCATTTATGACTTAATCTCAGAGCTGAGGTGGAGGTGGGTTGCAAGGTGGCTTGCAGGGGTGCAGCAGCCATAGGCAGGGTGAAGCAGCTTAAATACTGAGCCTGTATTTACCAATAGGCTATATTCAAATGTATCAGGTGGGCCATCGGTTTGAAAAGAGCTACAAATCAAGAGTTTACAAATATCCAGATTTAATCTGAAATTAATCTTAATTTAACTGAAGCATCACATTGAAAGTTTCAATATGTGTTTAAAGCAGCCCAAAGATCTTAAATCTGACACACAAACCTGTAAACATTTCCTCTGAACTCAAAACTCCAGGCTGTTGGGCTTTTAAGTCATTTCAGACAGAAATGATGGAGAACTTTGAATTGCATTCATTCATATTCATTTTGTCTTCATAAACACTTAAACTCTTTTCATTAACGTGCCCGATCATTAAAAAAACAAATCAAAAAACAAACAAACCAGCGTCACCTTTACCAATGAAATTGCATGACCATCATTTTATTGCAAGTACAGGTATGAAGATATGAGGGTGTCTTCCTCTGTGGCAGCAGGTCCAAACAAACAGGATCATGTTTGTGGCGCCTCGTTGGCTCAGACATGCGGCTCCATCAGGAAACTGACTGACAGCATAAAACTTGAATTAAGAAATGGATGCTGCACTTGGAGTTCCTGGCACACTGCTGCTGCATTAAGAAATGGACACAGGTTGCTTTGTTCAATTACATTTCACCTTTAGCTGCATCACTTCTGCACAAAGTCATGATGGGATTGTTTTTCACAGGAAAGCAGGAAGAAATGGTCCGAGAGTGGGTATAGATATTAATGGTTCTGTCAGCGTGGCATTGATTAAATGTTAGGAATTCTGGTTTCAAACAGCAGGTGGGACCCTACTGAACCTCTTAAAAGGGGGAAAAAACCCCCCAAAAAATGAGTGGGTGTGGGAGAAGTTAATTTAGTAATGAGAAAATTATTTAATGTTCATGTGGAAAGGGTTTTTTTCTCCAAAATCAGCGAGCAATGGGACCTGCTCTGTGCCGTACTATTTTATGTCCAGTATTCAGGATTTGCAGTCACATGATTGCTAACAACGTGACAATAAATTGTCCACTATTTTGGACATGTGATGCTGTAGCATCAGTGAATACACACAGACACTGAGACCGCTCCATCTGGCAACCACATGTTGCCACATGTTACCTAGTGAAAGGTTGCAGGAGATTGCTTGGAGTTGCCCGGTGAAATTGGTGCTGCACCAAAAGCTTCCATGCAATCACTGCGGCCACTAGGAGAGGATCGTGGTTGCCTGTAGTTTGCGTGGAAAACTTCTTGTCTGCAAACACTCGCCAACTACTCTGCTCTGAGTGGCAGTGAAACTGTGGAGAGACACAAGTAAAAGTTGTGCCTTTTGAAACTTTTTTCAAGTTTTACTGCTGCTCAGATAGTAGTTCGTGAGCATTTACAGACAAGTAGGTATCCTTCACATAAACTACGGTAATCTGCTAGCAACCAAAGCAATTGCATACAGGTTTTTGGTGCAGCACCTTCTTTACAACAGATGTCACTCAGCGACAGCTAGCGAACCCTTGAGCAATGTGTGCATGACAATAGACTACGCCTCAGGGTTCCAGCTAGCGGTTGATGCCCAATTCGTAGCCAGGCGCAGCTACTGGAAGAGACTGTTATGATCGCTTGATTGTGTAGCTGAGATAGTTCACTATTTACTGACGGCTAAAATCAACACATTATACATTATACAGAAGTTGGTATCATGGCTCACAGTAGCTGGTAAGATAATTTGGTCATTTAGCCAACTAGCATCTCCACCCACATAATATTATTAGCAGCAAGCTAGCTGTAAGTTAGCTGACAAAACAACCGAGAAAATAGTTAGCTAAACTAGGAATCCTACCCAATGAGTGAGTCAACTACTGTATATCCAGCATCAAGAAAGTTTGCTACATGAAATATTTTCCAGCCTGTATGTGTTAGTAATATTTTCAGTAGATGGCCCCGTTTGCATGATCACTTATCCTGATTACTGATATTAAGGTAAGAGAATCCAGATAGCAGAAAAATTCTGGATATGCTAAAGTTGCTTTGTAGTACGGGGCCCAGAAAAGGACAGCATAGGGCCCCAGCTGGCTAACTCGCTAACACCGTCGTCAGCAAAATTCTACCTGAAGCCACAGCAGTGTGTTTTCATTGTCAAGTGGCGTTTATGTTGGAGCTTGTGTTATGCTGTGAGCTACACTAATGTTAGCAAGTGTAGCAGAAAATTTGACCCACGTCCTTCACATAGTCTAGAAATCAGTCCACAGACTGCCGAGGCGACGAGGATTCGGGGAAAGTCAAATTTTTCTGACACTGGCAATAAAAAGCATTTAATTCATGAACACAAGTTACCCAACGCACATTTAGTGGAATATTAATTTTATAATTGCACTTCTATGTTCTCTATGCAACTGTGTTGGAAATGGTTTCATTTCCACCGATCTAATCAGAACTTAACAAAACAAGAGCCTGAAACAGACGTTTGTTGGAAATGGGTAGAAAGCTCTCTGAGATTTGATCAGATAAACGAAACATTACAAAGCTGTATTGATTTGTCTGAGGCACATTCAGTTATACATCAGCACAGAGCGCATTATAGAAGCTGATAACAAGTACTGATTAGATTTGTCCTAGAAGAGACAAAAGATAAATCTCAGAAACATATGCACCCTGGGAAATGAGGAGTCACCTGGTACCGACTGGAAAGGAACAAAAGTGAGACTTTTTTTTTACCAGCTTGAAATAAGAGTATAAAATAGAAGCTAATGATCACTGCTGGGGATTGGAAGTAAATCAGCTGTCAGTCAAACCTCATTACACTCACTGATTGCCAACATTTTTATGTACACATAGGAAAGGAGTAAAGGTAGAAGGCAGGTATAGGAAGGAGAGTTATAAGGAAATAAGAGACCTATGCTGTAGGTAATTAGTAATGAGAGTAATTACAGGTGGGAGCGCAACACTGAAAACTAAACCTGGCATAAAATCAGCCAGAAATTCTAATACTGTCATTCCCAGGAAGTTGCTGATGATGCTTTGATGGTGTTTCTGGTCATATGGATGCTTGTAAAGGTCTCCATGATGTGATATCAACACAGAGTGCTTTTAATCGCTGATCTTTTTTTTACTCCTGTTGGCTTTAATTTATTCCTTTGTTAGTTTTCCTGCCAATTTCCTGCAACACCCATTGTCCATATATATATATATATACACGTATATACAGTATATATACATATATGTATATATATATATATATATATATATAATATACACACACAATACATATATGTGTGTGTATATAGTGTATATATATATATATATATATACACACACACACACATATATATATATATATATACATACATATATATGTGTGTGTGTGATATATATATATGTATATATATATATATATATATATATATATATATATACACATATATATACATATATGTATATATAGGTGTATATACGTGTATATATATATATATATATATATATATATATATATATATGTGTATATATGTATATATACATATATATGTATATATACACGTATATATATATATATATATATATACACACACACACACATATATATATATATATATATATATATATATATATATATATATATATATATATATACATATATATATATATATATATATATATATATATATATATATATATATATATATATATATATATATATATATATATATATATATATATATATATATATTCTTTTTCACTGCTTTCCTATGTTGCTTACCAGATTGCCGTCATACCTTCCACAGTCACGCATTTCTTAGTTTGTATACCCCGTGTCTTTTGTGGCCCTTTCTGTCCTTTATCTCAAAACAGCCAATTTTACAGCTCAGTTAAACTGAAATGGTCGAGTCTTATAAAGAGTCACCCTTGTGTTTTTGTCATGAAGGGTGAAATTATTATCTATCGAGGCTCAAACTGCCGCAAACATGTTTATTTCTGGTGTAAAGTTGGACATTTTAACATGGGAGTCTATGGAGATTGACTCACCTTGGAACAAGCCTCAAGTGGCCAGTAGAGGAACTGCACTTTCTGGTGTTTGGACTGAAGTGCTGTGTGAGTGTACAGGTGTGGGCAGGATTACTGCAGTGAACCCAAACCACTAAACATTTAGTTTTTAATGCCAAATCCAAACCAAGAGGTGTTAGATGATTAATCCTAACCAGGTTATTTACAGTGTCAAAACTAAACCATATTTTACTGCGCCAATAAGACAATTAAAAAAAAAATTAAAATCAGTCCATTTCCAATTTACCATACCATTAAAGGCAACTGTGTTTTCAATATACTAACTGAGAGGATTTATAGAAGACTGATGGAGGTCTACTCTGCCTCCTTTGGATCCTCTCTGTGATATTCACCAAACTAAACTAATCAGAGCAGAAAATAAAGTGTAAAACACAAAATGGCCTCACAGCACAATAGCCGCAGCCCCCTGGCTGCTCCACCACCCTCCCTCCAGTTACCTAATGTGGACTTTGCAGCTATTTAAAAGAGGCCTGCGTCTCTGAGCTGTCACTGTCATCTGACAGCAGGATTTCACCCTGTGGGCTTCAGAGAAGCACAGTGGAAGTTTCTTTTCTTTTAAAACAACTTCTTTACCAAAAACTAAAGAAAAGCTCAAATTTGAAGTTTACTGTTGATCAAAGTTAAAAAGCAGGAATGCAGGCAGACAGGAAGGAGAAAAAAGATGAAAGAGTGCAAGGTTGAATCAGGCTGAGATGCTTTAGGTTTTAGATCCATCTGATAAAAAGAGGCTGTAACTGAGCCGGACACTGAATCTCAGACTCTCTCCTTCTGATCAATAAACTTCAAAGAACCTCTGATTTTAAAAAAACAACTTTGATTCTGAGAACAGAAAGGAGAAGATCTTCTATTTAATCTGCAAAAACACCTTCAGCAGTGTCTCTGCTTTTGTTACACCTTCATCAACCAGCCACAGATGGTGGAAGATGATTATTATGATTAGGATACGTAAGTGTTCATTAGCCGCGTGGACACGTTCGACTCCTACGGAGTTAAACTCAGCTGAAGAATCGAAGGCTGCAGCCGCACAGTCGACACGAACCCGCCGAGGAGATGAAACGTGGCTGACCCTGTGCTTAATGAAGCAGGCCGAGGCTTTTACCGCAGCTCGCTGCTTCCTCTGCCGCGGCCCACGTCTGTAAATCAATCTGCTTCCCAACGCTAAATATCATTAAAGGTGTTCCCAAAGTGCAAAGTAATGAAACGCGAATGAGCCCTGACAGGACGAATCATGAGCCGAAATCCGCCTCCCGTCAGCTTCCTGACAGACGTGGATGGGTGCAGGTGTGAGCTTTCATTTACAGCATTCCTAACCCAGTGCTACATGAAGTCTACAGTTCAGACCACGGTTTCGACCCTGCCTGTTCTCTGCATGTCTCAGAATCGCTGGTGTGACTCATTGGCACTCGAGGCTCCCCACGGCCTCCGGCCTGCGCCCCTGACAGGACCCGTCACCTCCAACTCGTCATCTGCTGACGAGCAGCTTCACCGATGTGACGGAGAGCCCTATAACCAAAACCACAGTCTTCTCCTAAAACAACCAGTTCATTTTTAACGCCAACCACCAAACCAAGATGTGACTAATCCCAAATAATCTCTTTACAGTGCACAAACCTGACGGAGTAGCTTTCAGTGCCTAAACTTAACTCAGTAGTTTTTACTGCTTAAAACTATCCAGCAAAAGGAAAAAAGTTTTATAAAGTCTCCTTTTCAGTCTCCTAGCTTGAAGGTAATCACAGGTAAACCAGAACACCTCCTGGTGAATATGGTTAGATAACAATTAACTCAACAAGTCGAACTTGTGGTCTGCTTTCCTTTGAATATCAGAAACTAAACAGAGGACCTCAGGTCAACATCAGGTCAACCTCAGGTTAGGATCAGGGTTGGGGCTGTTTTACCCATTTTGCACTGCAATTTCTTTTTCTGCTCCAAACAGGCAAA
Organism: Pterophyllum scalare; assembly: GCA_024447675.2. Lineage (NCBI taxonomy): Eukaryota > Metazoa > Chordata > Actinopteri > Cichliformes > Cichlidae > Pterophyllum > Pterophyllum scalare. The sequence continues at coordinate 105,387 of JAMQGT020005997.1, forward strand.
ATTTTCTGAGAAGGGGAGGAAGTTAGCCAAACCCAAACTCCACCCACAGCCGAGATGGCGCTCCAGTAACCTGGTGGGCGTCGAGTAGTTGAAGTCCATCTAAAATGGCTCAGATTTCTGAAGGAGCTTTAGCTGCAATCCATTCAGTGGCTGTTCAGACAAGAACTCATAAATCTTAGTCTCATAAAATCAGGGGAGCAACAAAGTCGATATCGGCCGTCCTCCGCAGACTAACAACGCTGACAAAATATATCAAGATGAACTTCTTAAAGTTCAACAAATTGAAAATTAATTCATGTTCATTAACTGGACTGACCTTAAAGCCACAGCCAACCCCACAGAGATGTAAGGATCAAGGGAACAATTTAAAAATATAGGAATATGTGACACGGTTCCTCAGACTTCATTGGGTTTTAATAATCAGACACGGGGAACGGTGGTGAGGTATTCTGTGGTTTTTCTTGTTAGAACATGAAACACCCTCAGACGGCCACACTAGCTCCTAATTAACGGGGAAGCTATGTTTCATCTGCGGCAGATTCAGGACCAGGGTGAGTGCTTCCACACATAATGAACTGAACAAAGAGTTCTTTGCATTGACTCGACGATTGATTCAGAAACTAATTGTGAGGCCAAGCGTCAGATCTGAGATTAATAAAGACTCCCAGCTCTTCCACACCCTTACACTGGCTCTGCTTAAAGGACAGAGTCTTCCTGCATTAGCACTAAATGTTGGCTTCAGATATAAACTGGTGCGGGACTGGACATAATTCCTGGGGACGCTGGCCCAGCCATCGATGAGCTCATTCCGGCTCCAGCGGGGCCCTGTTTGTATCTCAGGTTCACATAAACATGAAGGAAAATCAATAACATCGATGTTTGTCCCACAGCTGCTCACTGCACCTGCATAATAAACAGCACATGCTATCGATAGCTGCTTCTGCTTTGGGTTTTAAAGGAGACCTCGTGCTCATTTCCAACTCTGCAGGTTGTTTTTTTATTATTGGACTCCATTAAAGCAGCTTTGTATGATTCATAGTTCAAAATCATCCTTTTTACCTCCAGTTCGAACCTCCGTCTGACACAGAGGTTCAAACAGATCAATCAGGGCTGATCTAGGAGCGCCATCCCACCTCCAGTTAATCAGACTGGCTCCCACCCAGCCAGGGTCCAGAACGGATGAGGCTCTCTGGAGCTGCAACCCCAAAATTAGAAATTTAGTGGTAAACATTTTTCTTCTGGAAAATTTCATCTTTTTTTTTTTGTTTTGGAGAGAGAGAAGGGCTCGAGGAAATCGCTACACTTTCATTTTAGACATTTTTTCCATCGTAAAACGCCTTTCTGTCAGTGACAGGGACACAACAGAGACGGTGCCAAGGAGGGAGTGCGTCCTGTGGTAAACACACCAATCAGCAGGTATTTTTATTAAAGTATTTTATGGGTAAAATCAGCTTCTATGTAAGAAAAATTGAAGAAAATAAATGTTTTATTTTAAGGACTTTCTCACGAATGCCCCCTTTAAGACTCAACGTTCAATTATATTACAATAATAATATTTCAGATATTACATTATAGTACTTGGTCAGATTTGGACATATTTGGCTACTGTGGTGCTTTTACTTCACTTACAGCTCCAGTGTTTACGCCCCTGTGTCCTCACCTCCAACTGGTGATGGAGGCTCGTGGGTATCGTTAGGTTTAAAAAGTCAGCCGTCCATGTTACCATCAGCCTAATCTTATTATTTCAGTAAAGTCATAAAAATAAAAGCCCTTCTGCTCATTTTCAACTTCAACTATATTTGAACCACAGCAGCTCTGCTCGATTCAGTTATGGATTATCCATATTTATCTCATACTGGACCTTGGCGCATCCCCTCAATTCATTCTCCTTCTGATGCAAGCTACTTTAGCTCCTCCCCCTTTAAGCCAACTTTCTTCTGATTGGGTGCCCCATGCACAAAAAAAAAAAAAAAAAAAAAAAAGCAGGTGGGTGGGGTTTGCTGCCACAGGTGTGAGCCTCAATTACTTAATTAGGGATATCCCCTCTATGACATCATACAGATCTGATAGGGGAAAAAACCTGAGATTTAGGCTCAAAAGGATTAAATATGCTGGTGTCATTATCTGAAACTTTGGCTATACTTAATATGAAGTGGAACAGGATATCTATGACAGAAAATAAGGAACAGCAGCAGAAGTTTGGTGTCTGAACTTCAGAAATACGTAATGTCACATCATCTTCCTCCAGCTGGGAAATCTGCTCTGCTCTCTCGCTCTCCTCAGCCAATAAAGTCAGAAAGCCACAAACAAGAGTTTTAAAGAGTAATGAATCCGACCCAAGGCTAATGTGGAGTCTCAGGCTCTCAGCTGGGCAGCTACACCCACCACTGACCTGGGATCAGATCCCAATGAGGAGCCTCAGCCATCCCACCTCCCGTAACCTCTCAGACTTGCTCTGTAAGGAAAGAAAAGGAGACCCCAAAATCGCTGCATTACCTCCATCTCCTCTCCTGCTCGGGGAAATAAAATCAGCTGAGCTTTCGTGCTTCGGCTCACGGCCGTCAAACGCTCCAATTACAGGAAGCATAAATCTCAGCGAGAGGAAATTGCAGAAGGCCAGGAGGGAGCAAGGAAAGTGGAGGGCGCAAGCTCTCCGGTGTAGTGGGTAATAAGAGCAGAGCATCAGGCAGTGCCTCCTGGGAAATCAGGCCACTGCCCCTGCAGATGGAGTTGACCGCCGCCACCAGCGTAGCTACTGCGGCGTTGCTTTAAGTTTCCACAACTCATTTCTCAGGAGAGGAGACATGAGGCCCGACTGGCCTGCAGAGACGTCCGAGTCCAGAGAGTCCGCGGGGTGTTTGAGGGGGGATGCTAACATGTTAGCGTGGCTCTGATAAATGTCTGCTGAGCATCCAGCTGTGATACATAAACCAGCAGCTTTGGGAAATGAAACCTGATTTATTCCTCACATGCAGTCCTGCAGCTGTGCAGCAGATGGCCAGAGGTTTGTGTGGATATAGCCACTTCCTGGTTTTCATGGTTTGCCACTTTTACTTCTATGAAAGTCAGACTTTCAGGTGTTTCAGTGTTTCGGCGTACCTGCTGGTTCCCCAGCGAGGCGCTGAAAAAACCCAGCTCACCGACTGTGAGCCAAACTTTAGCACCGGCAGCGGCGCTAAAGGGAGCAGCAGCTTCAACATCTGGAGGAAAGGCTGGCTGCGGGTTCCAGCAGCGCAGCGATGATCATGGCTTTAGGGCGGCTGTGATGTTGTTAATGTGCTATTAATTGTCCCGATGCAGTAAAACTCCATCTGTTCGCCATCTTAAGGAGATCCAGCCACTTAAAGCCAAGTAATCAGGATACTGTCAGCCCTGTGCTGTAATCTGATTTCTTAAACAGAATGAATTAGTGGCTCTAATAGGCTATCAAGGCTTTCAGGGTAAAACAGACCTGAGTGAAACAATGAAAGGGTTGGTGAGGGTAACCTATAATAGTTAGGGTAATATAAGCACATTAGCACATGTTAGGGTTGATGAGGGTCCCCAGTGAGACAAACGCCAACATCTGGCAGGAAGAAGATGCCAAAAATAGATCAACTGTCAGCCGGGAGAACGTGTGAGATGATCCACCCACAGCACGAGTCATTAGTACGTCGCTGCGAGGTTTGGATCGCCCACCGTGAACAAGTCTTTCTCCTGAGCTTCATGTTCACGCTGAAATCTGCGCCGGCCTGATTCTTTAATGAAGTGTTCAGATATTTGTGTCCACGTGTTGTAGTTTGAGCTTTTAAAGACGTGCAGCGCATGAATAAAAAGCCGGAGAGACTCAGAATAATGACAACCTGCAGACGAGAGGCTCGTCCAAAGCAGGACAAGCCTCAAGAGTAGTCGATGCATCATCAGCTAACGAGAAGATTTCTACTTGTTTGTATCCAGAGGGTCATAATTACAATAAAAGTAAACAAATAATAATGGACCTCAGCTTCCAAATGGGAAAGACTGAATATAGATAGATTAAATATTAAACACTGGACGAACGATGCCAGAGTGTGAACGAGTTCAGATCAAAGATTTTATTCCATCACTCAGGAGCATATTCCGACCCATCATCCTGTCGTCTTCACTGTCTTTGTGTACTAGAAAATAACTGAAGCAGAAGACGGATTTCAGCACCTTCAGACTGCCTTTCTAAACCCAACGATGAAAATCCAACCCAAAGGGGAAGTCCTGTCAAACGTTGCAGAGTTTTCCTGCGCGCCGCGTTCGATCGTCATGGCCGCCCTTGGTTTGGAACCACGGACTGACGAGCGTCGATGAAGATGGAGGCTAAAGCTTGTGTCTCAGTTTGTGTTGGTCGTTGCTGTCTGATAATTCAGCAGTGGCGTGTGTGCAGGATTACATCCCAGAGTCCTGGTGAGCTCACAGCTCGAAGCTTCAAACAGCAGCAGCTGCAAACCTGAGCTCAGGTGAGTCTGATTAAGAAAAGACTTTAACGTTAATGAATGAAGTGCAGAGATGGTTTAATTTGACCTGAGGACCTTTGAAGAGTCCTGGAAGTTTTTAAAGAGCGCTTTTATGATCTGAAGTGTTTCCTGCACACACCGCCGTGCAGGACTAATCATTTTAAACTGTAGCTTTTATAATGTGAATAAATGCCTCACTTAAACTTTTTCATTGCACTCCGGCGGACGGCCTTGCCGCCACGTTTTTATGCCGCTAAAGTTCACTGTCATTATACTTTTTAATTGACTGAACATCAAACGCGGAGAGCTCGGCCTCGATTTTTTCCTCTGAACTCTGCACGTCATCACTCACATTGATTTGAGAGCACGAGCCAGTTAATCAGCCGCAGATCAATTTTAATTAGGCGACGCTGGATGAGTCAGTGAAATCCTCCCAAAACTGAAGGGTTATAAAATCGGAGTCCAAGGACCGTCAGGGGGGGGACGGCCGTGTCCTTTCATTCAGCAGAGACTCCAATGATCTGATTTATCAAATCCTTTAGTAGCAGCTGAGAGATGCTTTTATATAAAGCATCTGAGGCTGCCTATGGCCAGCAGAAAGGCTTTTATTTTGAAAGTCAGCTGTGCTTAATAAGCAGCTCCACCCTCCACCGCGTCTCCAGTAAAAATGATTAATGTATAAAGAAGCTTTAACAGCTGCTGCTTGTATCAAAACAAAGATTATGTTTAGGTTTTATTAAACGTTTAGAACCTGCTCTGTTCCTATCCAGGTGAACCGCGTCTGTAGCCCCAAAGCGTCGTTTCAAACTGCTCTAAAAGCAGAGTTTCATGCACTTCTTCTTCTTCTAGCTGCTCCCCTTACGGATCGCCACAGTGGATCATCTGCCTCCATCTCACCCCGTCTCCAGCATCCTCCACCTCCTCCTTCACTAAATCCACGAACCTCCTCTGAGGTCTTTTCCTCCTGCCTGGCGGCTCCATCTTCAGCCTCCTTTGTCCAGTGTATCCACCCTCCCTCCTCTGCACATGTCCAGACCACCTCAGCCTCTCTGACTGTCTCCAGACCGCTGACCCTGACTGTCCCTCATTTCTAATCCAGTCCCTTCTGGTCGCTCCTGTCTTTTTGTTCGGTCTCACTACCATCCTGTAAACCTTCCTTTTCACTCTTGCTGCTCTCCTTCTGTCACAGATCGCCCCCGACACTCGTTTCCACCCACTCCACCCTCCTGCACTCTCTTCTTCTCCTCTCTTTTGTGCTGTCTGCTCTGCATGGTTGACCCCAGATATTTAAACTCATCCACCTTCACTGCCTCTGCTCCTCACAGCTTCACTGTTAAAGGGCTTTTAAATTCGTCCCTCTCATATATAAATCATTCACTTGTGGTCTGTATAAAGTAGAACTGCAACGATTCAGTCTCAGAGCGTCTTGGAGCAGCTCGTTTCGGTGCGGTCTCTTTAAATGTGAATGAGACGTTTCACGCCCCGCCCCCCCTCCAGGTCACAGAGCGTTCCACTCCACCCCATACGGCCATTTTTGTAGTTTGATAGCAGCGATACGATTATCTCTCTGCAGAGAAACGGGCACTTCAAAGAGGCTCTGATGCTGGGGGGGGGCGGTGTAAGGAATCGTGTGGGTCAATCCACCCAACAACCGAACATTTGGACTCGTCTACTTGCAGCTTCGGCATAACTGAACTTGGACTACAAAATCACTGCGAGAAAAAAAATGGCGGATTCATGAAATCGGTAAGCCGGAAGTTCGTGTCCTTGTTTATCAGCTCCACGGGAAATACTGTGACGTAAGAGGAAAGAAGACGTAACAGGGAACAGAGAAAACTGAGCAGCCTGAAAAATATGACCCAAAAAGAATAAAAAGATATCTACGCAGCTACACACTGTAAGTACACAAAATGGGCTAAAAATGTGGATTTTGCATGATATGCCTGCTTTAAAACTGCTTTTTTGGGGGTGATTTATGCCATAAACACAGTAGCTCCTAATATGGTGATCTCAGGCACAGAAGCCCCACCCACCTGCTATTTAAAATTTTTTGTGAGGGGCAGCCAATAAGAGGACTATCAGCATAATGTGAGTGGGAGGAGCTAAAACATCTGGCTTCAGACAGGATCACCCGAGGAGCAGCGCTGAGGCCCAGTGTAAGATAAATGAAGTGTGACTCTACTCTGGATGGAGTCAAAAAAATAAATAAATAACAGGTTTTCTCTCATACTTTTCTTCAGAAACGTTCCTGAGAAACTTCAAACTGTTTTAAGCGGAATCCGGAATGTGGAATTAGGTTTTAGTGTCACCTTTGAGATTTAGAAGAACACCAGAAGATGAACAGTCCTGTGCTCACCTGCATAAATGCAGATCACTGTCATCACCTGTTCCTTTAATTATTGCTCAAACTGCACTTTGAAAACACATCAGATCTCAATGGGGAAAAAAAATCATGCTGGATATCTGCTCTGATATGGAAATCATCAACCTACAGAGGCTGAATTCAAAAAACAGCCAAAAATTCAAAGTGAACAAAAGTGAAGCAGCAGGCTGGAACATTTTACTGACATTTCACTGCAGCAGCTCAGGGTGGTGCTCAGGAGTCTGTATGACCCCCACGTGCTTGTATGCATGCCTGAGAATGTCAGGGCTCCTAATGATGTCCTGAGGGACCTCCTCCCAGATCTGGACCAGGGCATCACTGAGCTCCTGGACAGTCTGAGTGAAACCTGGCAGCATCGGATGGACTGAAAGATAATGTCCCAGAGGTGTTCTACTGGATTTGGATTCAGGTGAGTGTGGGGGTCAGTCAGTGGTATCACTTCCTTCATCTTCCAGGAACTGTCTGCACACTCTCACCACATGAGGCACCAGGAGAAACCCAGGACCCACTGCACCAGCATAGGGTCTGACAGGTCCAAGGGTTTCATCCTGATACCTTTGCTCAGAGACATCCACACAAGCGGCTGCTGGAGGTCATTTGTAGCTCTGCAGAGCTCCTCCTGTTCCTCCTGCACAAAGGAGCAGATCCCGGTCCTGCTGATGGGTTAAGGACCTTCTACGGCCTGTCCCAGCTCTCCTAGAGTGACTGCCTGTCTCCTGGAGTCTCCTCCATGCTCTGAGACTGTGCTGGGAGACACAGCAAACCTTCTGGCAATAGCTACCTGTGTGACCTCTGTAGGATCCAGGTGTGACCTCATGCTCCCAGCAGTGACCCTGACCCTAGCCAAATGCAGAACTAGTGAAAAACAGTCAGAAAAGACGAGGAGGGAAAAATGTGAGTGTCCTCCACCTGTAACACCATTCCTGTTGGGGGGGGGGTGTCTCACTGTTGCCCCTCTGGTGCACCTGTTGGTAATGTCATGAACACCAAAGCAGCTGAAACTGATTAACGACCCCCCCTCTGATACTTACTGACCTCATCAGTATCACAGAGGGTTACTGACTGATGCTTTCCTTTAATGTGTTTGATCAGTGTAAGCTTTTAAAATCTGTGTACACGTTGATGCTCGAACCTGATCCAAAGTGAAGTTGTGTTTCAACAGTTTCACTTTATAATTCTTTCTGTGCCGTTTTAAAAACACCATGAGTGACGAGCTGCGACTCTCCGTATTAGCCCAATGCTTCCCTCTGACCACTCTTTAAACGGCAGAGACACTGACTGATGTCCTCGCAGCTCGACACCAGCAAACGAGCTGCCAGGATTCACTTTTCTGATGAACCCTCATCCTCAATCAATCCGTCACCCCGTCGGTGCTAATTCCCGTTTCCGTTGCGTCAGCGCTGCATTTTTCCTGGCACACACTCACCGCTGGAGCAGGGCCCGTCGGACACCCGTGAGATGAGGCGCTGCTGTTTGCAGGACGCCTGTCGCCTGTAGCACTCGTTCTGGTAGGTGTCTCCATTCGAGCCGCACACGGGGACGTAGTTTTTGTGGCACTGGAAATCAAACACAATCAAATGTTAATTAAGGTTCAGTGACCTGCAAACGGTGAAGAGGGAAAGTTACATCACAGTGGGCGGAGTCAAAATCATTCAGGCTCAGGTATGACACAGCACACCTGTGCAAAATTATCATCATATTAAATTAATTATATACATTTATTGCTGGCTACAATCAATAATGTTGGACATTACACAACAGTGTAGGCATTTTAATACCAATGCTTCTAGTTTGTACTTTCCATTTGAATCTTTAGTTTTACATTTTAGTTTGGGTCTGATTCCAGAGAGAACGTCACAGTGACTTCACCCCACAGTCACACTTTAGGAACCTCAGTGGGCACGTTACACGTTAAAGTTCATGACAGTCCAACACAAAGCACAGTGGTGATGATTTGTGCACCGTGCAGTCACTCCTCTGTGTGTATCCCAGAGTGTTCTAGTGTTAGCCGTCTGACGGCTAAAGCTCGGCTGGAATCGGGTCACGCAACAGGACAACGATCCCGAGCACAGCAGCTAATCTGCAGCAGACTCAGAGTGCTGCAACGGCCCAGTCAGAGTTCACACCTGGACTCGACTGAATGCTGCGGTGGGACCTTAAGAGAGCTGTGCATAAATGAATGCACACAAAAATCAATGAGCTGAAGCAACGTTGTAAAGAGGAGTGGGCTGAAAGTCCTCCACAGTGATGAGAGACCCTGATAAAGTCATACAGGAAACAATTACTTCAAGTTATTGCTGCTAAAGGAGGTTCTCCGAGCTGCAGAATCGTGAGGTGCACTCAGTTTTTCACAGTGTGCTTTACTAATGTAACTGACTGCAGTATCAGAGTCAGGGTAATGTCACTGTGTCGTGTTATTCAGCAACATTGCTGCAACACTGGTTTCTGTTTTCATGCTTTCACCAAGCTGCTCCAACCAAACTCTGTTTGAAGGCACTCTGCGCTGAGCATAAGCATCACATCCTTTGGATTTGTGTATAGATACGAGTCCACAGCTGAAACCAGTCCAGTATGCTGCACATTCAAAGGTAGAAAGGAGAAAGATAGTTTCATCAAGCCTGTACGGTTCATGTGCAATCAATAAGGGTCAAACATGATGCAAGCTGTCAGCCAGTTACAGAGTTTCAGTCACTCTCTGTGGAGGTTATATAAACCCACCGTCAGCTATAAGCTACAGCTGCCAAGGACACATATCAGTGTTCAGCAATCCATATTCTATTAACTCACAACCATCAATCATTTAACAGGAACCCCCTGCAGATCTGACCTCTGTGACCTCCAGCACACGTCGCACAAGCAGCCCAGGTTCATCTCCAGCAGGAAAAGCATCCGATGGTGTCTGCAGCTGGAAATTCATTAAAGACCAAACAATGAGAGCGGAGCGGCATCCGAACTCCGGCCGAGAGAGGAGAACATTTTCTGTCCCGTCAGGACTCCTCTTGGTCTGCGCCGTCAGCATTTTGCGGTTTTGTTCTGCTGAAGTAAATTTATCGTGACGTGGTTTTCGTTCCATCAAGCTTTCGGCTGGAGCTCATTATCAGCGCTCATCATCATGTTTGGCTTTCTTTCTTCAATTTTAGTGACTGGAGCTCTTTTTTGTTTACAGAGGCAAACTCAGAAGTTTTAATGATCGGGAATTAGCCGGATCCCCGCTGGTTAGAGGAGAACAGAAGGCTTATTCTGATGAAAATTGAACAGATTAGTCCTTTAAATGAAAGCAGGTGTGATGAATTTCAGTTGGCGGTGGATGTTTGATTTTCTGACTGCATGGCCCTGCCTGCAGGCGGGCAGGTGGAGCAGCTCCTATCAGACAGTGAAATAACTTTAATGAGGATCTCTGTCATCTCACTGAAACGTAACACACGTATAAACGCGCGCCTAAGACTGATTTACGTTCACGCATACACAAACCTGCAAAGAAACCATAAAGTTTTAATGGTTTCAAGCTATTTCAAGGCTCCACGGGAGATAAATCCGCTGAAAACTGCTGACTCGGGGCGCAGAGTCAGATTTATTCATCGGCATTAAAGGCCTGCTCCAGCTCTCAGCCACCCTTTACTTTCACAGGGATGAAAGTGCTACAAGGAGACTCACAGTCACTGTCAGGAAGTATACTTGAAATGGGAACACTGAAGGAGAATTGATACTGCTCATTTCCAGCTGCATGCTTTCACGCTTGGACTCTGGTAGAGCAGCTTTGCATGATTAATAGTTCTAAATAATCCCTCTTTAGCTCACATTGGCCCTCGGTGCAGAACCTCAGTTTATCCTCCCGCTTTAGGCCAGCTTTGTTCTGATTGGCCGACCCTCACAAACAGAAGATTTGAACGGCAAGTGGGCGGGGCTTTCACTCTCCGGGACGTCACCCAGATTTATTTTAAAAAACTGTCAGTGAGTATTTAGAGCAGTCAGAGAGCTTTTGGCTCTCAGGGATGTTTGAACCACCACTGTAACCAGGAAATAACTTTTATTTTGAAGTTTGCCTTCAAAATAAAAGTCACACTTCCAGCATATGTGTCTGCATCCTAGAGAACATCTGGATCAGGTGACTTTGGGGATGTCATGGAAACATTCTGATGCAGATATAAACGATAACACGCAGACACATTTCTGATGGCGTCAGAACTCTCTGAAGCTTTAAGCGAGCTTCACGCGGCTCGTTCTGGCGTTTAGTTTCGATTAAATTCTCAGAGTTCCTGATGACTTGGTTCCTGGTCCCTGTGTGTTCCCGTGTTCCTCCACACTCGGCTTCTGAAGGGGCTGAGCAGAAGATGGGAAGCAGATGACAGTCGGCCATTATCAAAAGGATCCGCCATGCTCGACCTTCCCAATTAAAATGACACTTCATCTTTTCATCCAGTCGAGTGGCAGAACAATAAAAGTGATTTGAGGGATTTTTATGAGCCTGCACTCTTTAATATTAAGTGTAGATTGATGTCCAAAGCTACAGTTTTACATGTTGAAAATTTATTCTGCCCCACGATGAAATGTGCCAAAAGGTGAAGGGGTCTGGCTATTTCCTGGAGCGGCTGAATGTTTACTGGATATTTTCCACGGATTCTCTCGCAGCGGGAGATCAGACGTGTAACCGCTCTGTGTTCTTGCTGCTTTTGTTTCCCTGTGATGCACGTTCAGACACTTCAGTGCAGCCGCCTCATGAAGGACGGGTTATTCATTCAGGTGTTGCAGTCAGGTTTTTACCTCCACAGCAGGTACGCCAGCAACATAACTGGAACTGCAACACGAGCTTCCTGTACCTGATTAGACGCACTTAAAGGGCCATTCCACGAGAATCAACCCGTACCTTCCACCTGGCTCTGAGTGGGTAACAGATACCGCTGTACTGTTTAAGGCACGTTACCTACATAACTACAGTACAGGAGAAATCTGCAGCGTCAGCAGCATGGAGTTCAGTTCCAACAACAAACTGCATGCGTGATGTGGAGGAAGGAGACGAGCCCTGAACGTCTGATGTGATTTCTGATCGTTTACCAGAGAAAACTTCAAAAAGGGCATTTTGGAGAAACTTTAAAGGATCCGCGTGAGGTCGGCGGCTGCTCAAAGACAAGTTGGAGGATGTGGAAGATCTCACTTGTATCATACCAGGCTCGTCTTCCAGATGCAGGAACGAGAACGGCGCTCACGTGTTCTACAGGAAAGTTCAGACATGTTACACCACTTCAGGTCCTGAAGAAGTTTTTTGGCTGATGTCAGGGCTGCAGTGTAGACTTACATGACTGGTGTGTGTCTCATACTGCTAGTTGTCTGTATTGCGTGCTTCGGGGCACGAACTGCATCATACTCGGCGGGTGGTCGGGGTGGGCGGTGGGTGTACAAAGTGCCAGGCTTTTCATCATGCAGGGAGTGCGGACTGAAAGGCTTTCAGGCGCTTCCTCGTGTTATAATCAGAGTTATGATTCGCTGCTCCCGCGTGCAGCCGAACACTCCTCAAAGCCGCCGTCTCGCTCGGACGGCTGTGAAGCTCCTCTGATCACCTCCAACAGCTCGGCTCGCTTCGCTCTTTGTGCTCGCATGAATGTGGGCCCTGCTTTCAGCCCACGGACCGTGACGGCCAGCTTCAAACAGCCGCTGTGTGTCCCCTTCCTGCGGTGAAGCTGCAGCTCTGTGGTGGAGAATCTGCCCTTCACGCCGCCGCTGCTTCTATTCTGCAGTAAATACAGCAGAGCGTGTTTCCTCATGTTAGCTCCTAAAGCTAACAAGAATTAACCGGAGAGAGTCCACAGTGGCCGCTCTCCACTCCACACCTGCTGCAAACACAGGGCTGAACATGACATCACTGAGGTGGGACTGATGATGATGATGATGGTGATGGTGCCACCCAGTGGTTTGAGGCCGGCTGCCTCACGTTAGCTTTGTTGGAGGTAGAAGGGACCACGTTTGGACAAGAGGGAAGCTAATGCTAGCTAGCTTTGTTAGCAGGTCGATTTCATAAACGGGGTGCAGCATGCACACACAAATCCTCTGATAACTGTTCCCAACTGTTCACTCTCTAAAAAGGTTTTTAATCAATGAGACTTTTACCTCGATAAAGGATATTAAAATATACACAGTGTACGGTACTGTGCAGAAGTCTTGAGCCTCCCGTCACGCTTCATGTTTTGCTCCCAGTGACTTTCTTTTCTCAAAGTGGTCTGGAGCAATAACTCCAGCTCTCTGAAGGTTTTTCAGGGCTTTTCTCCGACATTGGCTGCTTTATCACCCATTTTCAGTCCAGTCCTTGTACCTGACTATTTTCAGAGGGACCTTAACCTCTGACCTTTGAACCATTCAAGCATAAAAAAGGCTCCTAACTCGAGGTGATGAACCAGTGTCATGTCCCTTATGACAGACATTAAATAATCAATTAATTTGTTACTAGCAGCAAAAACACAGATTTGTTCACATTTAGCTGAATCCATGAAAAATGCCAAAAATAAGTTTGACACACGTAAAATTGCGTCAACAAGGCGTGCAGTGTGTCCAGCAGAGACCTGACACAAGACCTGAGAGATGCAGGCGACCTCTGAGCTGACCCCCAACTGTTCACTGAAGCCTCATCAGAGGAGCCATTCAAGGAAACAGGAGGGAAAGGCTGAGGTCTCCACATCACACCAGAACTGGACCGAAAGTCAGAGGCAGCAGGTCTTTGGTTCACATCATCATCAGTGAGTGTCTACAGCCGCCTGTAAACCGGGTGGAGGCTCTGACACGGAGGAATAAATCATAACCAATACTTTCCACATTTCTGGTATTTGTAGCGTATTATGAGGGACGTCTCAGAAACGGGAGCAGTTTGTATCATATCAGCTAATTTTCCTGTATTTTCCAACTTTCAGAAAAAATGGAAAATGCGGGAATGCTAGCTCATTCTTAGGGCCCGGATATGCCAAACAGGTGAAAGGTCCACATAAAGGGGTAGATGTGAGCCATCTCTAACTCTAAGCACGTCACGGCCGACTCGGTGGATATTTCATCTCCACTAAAATAACAAGGAAAGGAAAAATGATGCAATCTACCTGGAACTGGCAGACGCACTTGAGCTGAGCGCCGTCGTCTCTGCAGGTGCCCCCGAATCGGCAGGTGGAGTCATCACAGACCCTCAGGTCGCTCTTCTTCTCTGACAGATCTGCGGCAGAGACACAAACAAAGGCGGCGGGTTAAATACGGAGGCAGACGACAGGCAGGTGGATCAATAAGGTGGATCACACCTGCGGCACCTCCGCGAGTGCCGCCGGTAAATCCCGACATCCTCGCTCTGCTCACACGCTCAGCCCAGACAAGTTTATGAGTTTATGAACAATGAGAGCAGACGGCGAGCTGAGCTGCAGGGAAGATGTGGACACGACAGAGATGATTGTTTATCTGCCCGAGCAGACACCTGGACCACAGGTGAGTGTTTACACCGGGGAAATAACAGATGGACTCACAGAGCTGGGAAACCGCAGAGGACCGAGACTGGTGGGTGGTTTCATCATTAAAGCAGAACTCCTCTTCATCACCACGTGGCTCTGACTCACAGAAACAGGTGAGAACAGCTGACTCAGGGAATCACAGAGTGTCTCTCTACACTTTAACAGGACGGATACATCTGCTGTTGTAAACTGCTGCTATATAAATAAATATACATAAATAAAAATGAACTGGTTATGTAATCTAAGACCATGTGTAACCCAGTAACCCAGTCTGAAACAGGGGCTTAACTTTAGGGGGGGGGCTCTGGTGCAGTCAGCTCATATCTGGGGCAGGGTTTGTTTAATTTAATGCTTTTATTGTTTTGCGTTTGTAGATCAATTAAAGAGAGAAATCACCATAATTCAACGAGCACTTTTAGCTCCACCTCCTTCCCCCTTTTTCAAACTTTCTGCTTATTTTCCAGCCCTCACAAACAGGTTCTCACAGCAAGTGGGAGGGGCTTCTTTTCCGGACATGACCATATCAGGCCTATCCCCGCCCCCTAGAGCTTTAGGCTCACAGCATCACTGGTACAGTCTAATTTGAGCGTGGGAACAGGAGCTTTATGACGAGCAGAAAACTTTGACAGGATATCCATCCATCCAAACACTTCCTGAAATGTCAGCGCGTCCCCTGAGGCTGCGTCCTGCTGCTGATTTTAAACTTGTGGCTGATCCTGAATCAGTTTTTTGCCCTTTAAAGTTTTACAGATGATCAGTTAATGAAATGTCACAGGGCGACTTATTTATGACCTTATTTATGATCTGCTCAGACTGATGTCACACACACAGACACACACACACCCACACACAGACACACACACACACACAGACACACACACACACACACACACAGCACACACACACACAGATAATAACAGGCCTGCGCAGCTCAGAAATATGCTGCAAACCTGAATAATACACATTTCCTTTGAGATTCCTGCCGCAGATTCCCGCCTGTGTGCTGCCGAGCGGGCTCCGAGGAGCGTGTAATGACCCGTAATTACTGTTTGCAAACCTCCCCGAGTCCCGGAAACGGCCGCCGCTCGCCGCGGTAACAGCCGACCCCTCAGCTCAGCAGCCGAGCGAGAGACGGGGAGGTGTGAGCCTCCGACCGAGAAAAATAACCCTCAGAGTCAAAGAGCAAGAAAATAAGACCAACAGGCGAGTCTTTAAAGCCACCAGGGAAGGTAAGAACTGCACATTTAAAGTTTTCAAATGTAGTTTATAATGTTCGAACTTCAGGAGGTTTTTCATCCAAGGACGCCCAAAACAGTTTGAAGCAGAAGCAGCAGCGACATGTTGGAGGAGCAGACACTAACCATGATGCTGAAGGTGTGACCTGCAGAAACCACAGCTTATACGTCTGATTTACTGCTGATCAGCTGGGTGACAAACTGCATTTGATGTGGCCCCAGAAAAGAGAAACAGCTGATGAACACTGCTCGCTTCAGCCTGATGAAATCCAGCAGGATGCTGGTTACAGGAGGGAGAGAGCGCCACACCATCAGATTCAGCCATGTCATATTTGTGATGGTGGAAGGAAAATAATAGATAGATGCGGGAAAAGTAAAAAAAATTAGTTAAATAGTCAGAAATATCATTTAAAAGTAATTCAAATTAAAAAGTAAAGAAGAGATGAGAGAAACACCCTTCAACCATCAGATGGGTGCTGGCGTTGAATAGTTTGTCCACCAGGGGGCTCTCTGCAGGCAGCGTGTTTTAAAAGCAAGCATCGGGCCGAGAGTAACGATTAAATAAATTACCACACATAACAAACTATAGAAAAAATATATCAGAATATTGGATTGAAGTATCTGTCTTAAGAGTATCGGTCAGGCTAAATGTGAATAAATATGAAAAACTAATTAAGATCACGAAATAAAATAGATACAAAATCGTAAATAAGAAGTCAAAATTAAGATAAAAAGAGGGAATAAGAAACAGAAATCAAAAAAATCATTAACCATCTCAGGGTCCCATCGTGGTCCTGATGCTGCTCCTCCGTTTATTGATCTCATCTCTCAGATCTCAGGCATCAGCTTCTGGTCTTTGTGACGGACAAACGCAGGAGAAACAGAGCGAAGAGCAGCCCAGCAGCCCCGGGTAGGTCTGCGGGCCAGTCGCGCCTAATTAAGTCCAAGCAGCAGCCGCATCCATCAGCCTGGAGGCCGAGGCTGCTGATCAGCTGTGTGTGTGTGTGTGTGTGTGTGTGTGTGTTGTGTGTGTGTGTGTGTGGTGCTTCCTCTTTGCAGGTTTAATACACAGACAATTTGGGATTATGCTGAGCGACAAGCCGAAGTCTTTAAGGCTCCAGCTGGAGACAGACACACATGCAAATGAAGGCGCTGCGCTGCATTCACAAACGAGCGTCAGACGCGTTTGTGTGTCCGCGCCGTGTTATCTGCCTCTGCTGCTGATCCTTGCCGTTTGTAGCAGACCCCGGCCGCGTTGTGTTCGGGTTCCTCGGCCTCATGCATTTTACAACAGAAACAGGGATTTGAAATGCACATAATTCCCTCCTTTGGATCGCAGCAGAACTAAAGGAGCTGACGGAGCGTGGCAGCAGCCGCCGCCCGGAGGCACATCCACCTCCCAAATCCCCCGAGCCCGGCCCGGTCGTCATGGCCACCCAGCCACCGCCACCCCGCCTTTCCTCTGGCTCGTTATCTAACACCCCCAACACACCCCCGCCCTCCGCTGCAGCCCTGACTCCAGGAGGTGGATGTCAATACTTCATCTTCTGTCTGCTGCTTTTAACCCTTTCACCGCAGACACACCGGCCCCTGTCTCCACCTGACATGATGGACCTGTTTAACATCTACAGTTAAAAGACTCCTTCAGTGATCAGCTGATGGTGAATCCCTCCACAGGACTTAAACTAACCTAATGTGAACTTTCAGCATCGGCTGCTTCTTTCACCTTTGATCCATTTCAGAAATTAGATCCAAGCTCGACTTCTTTGGCGGTCAGTTAACTGTAGAGGAAATGTTCTGTTTTTATTGATCAGATAACTGCATTAAAAAGGCTCAAACACGGTCAGCAGGTCCACTCAGCGGCTCCATTTTACAGGCTGAAGGCAGCAGGTGGAGATCAGCTACAGCTGCCCATATCTCCACTATCCAGAGGAGTCACCTGTAACAACAATCCTCCCAGCACTGCTGTTACGATGGGAGCAAGCAGAGATGGAGGAGCGGCTGTAAACTTGGAGGTCTGTGGGGTCGGACTCACGTTTGAAAACTGCCTCAAGTGGGCATCAGAGGAACTGCAGGCTCCTCACTTTACTGTTGGTTTAATTTTCATAAAGGGAAGTGGATTTGTCACATAAAGATTTTGACCTCTGCAGGGAGTCATGGAGGGATTATATGCACAGTTTCTCCTGCAAAAGAAGGAAGCTCTACAAAATAAAGCCCTTTACAGTTTTCAGTCTTGATTGCACTGCAGTTTGAGGATCTAGTCTCGTCAGAGGTGCAGCCTTCTCTGCTGGTCACTGAAGCGTAGCTGCTACACCGTAAATATGACGCATTAAGAGAAAACATTCAGCAACGGCAACAGTTTCTAAACCCTGGTTACAGCTCACACAGGGAAGCACTGTTTAGAGTAAATAAGGTCGGATTACTCGTCGAAGCTCAGGGACTGCACTTTGCTAACAATGCCAGCACTGCTCGATAAAGTTTTCAAATCAAATTAAGTAACAAAAATCGTCTCGATTAGGCCCAAAACAGCACCCGCTCCCACAGTGCGGGCTGCGGCCTCCTGATGGGCCGCGATGGTCCTGCAGGTCGGATAAAGCTAAGTGAGTCAATCCTTAGGATTTAACTGTATAGAATAAATCAGTTTTTCTCTTTAATATTCTCTTTGGTGAGGTTCTTACAGTTTAGTTAAAAGTTAGTATGAAAGGTTTAAATTTTAAAAACAATCCATCATTCACTGGAAAGACGTTAAACCGGAGCAGTGGACGAGTGAACCATCATAAGAAGATCAAATGAATTAATGAAAACACAAAGGAATGTTGCGTTCTGTGTAATTTGATGCTTGTGTGAAGATCAGAGCGCTGATTAAAGGTTTGGGGCTGCAGGAGATTTTCAGATGTCTGCCGGCTGCCTCGGAGCGATGCCGAGACATCGGCAGCAGGTTCTGCCGTGAGCTCCCTCCCAAACGGCCCTCGGTCCCGGGATCACCGCGCACCGAGACGAGCTCCAGCCCCGACGCCTCCCCACTTCCATGCAACACCCTCACTTACATCCGACATATCCAGACCTCGCCACCTTTGCTATCAGGATAAGCAGTGTTATTCGCTTCCTAATGTTTCGGCTCATTGTGCGACATGAGAGAAAACGAGAGTCCTTAACAGCTTCATCAGGAAAACTTTCATCCTGCTTTTCTTCTCCTGACAAAAGATCATTTCAAAGACCTTGGAAGTTTGACATCCTCTGAAAAGTTCTGACAAAAGCATTCCTGTTGCAGCACGCACACACAGACACACACACTGATATCTCCAGAGTGAGGTTCATTTCACAGAGAAGTGAAACCTTCTCAAGGACTGCTGTAGCGTATTGATTTGGTTTGCTAAAAGCAGAGAATTTATCCTCAGCAGAGACGAGAAACAGGAGAGGGAGGCGGCGTGACATTCATGTAAAGAACAAACATCAGTGATGCATGATGGGACTTCAAATCCCCCCCCCCGGCCCCCATCATGCTCAAAGACCCGAATGTTCCAGTTCTCTGTGCAGTTACGGGCAAAACGGACAAAAATATCAGTTTGTGATCGTTCTGCCTCAAACCGCTCATGAATCCTGATGTGTTTGCCGACATTTCCCACCAGAGTGACACGGAGCGCGAAGCTGCACATACAACATATTCATCTTCACTGAAGTCACGAGGAAGCGTGTCAGACCGCCCCTTCAAAATAAAGTCGGAGTACAGAGGGAAAAGGCTGTGAAACAGAAGCTGCAGCAGAAGATTTTCATTCAGTCTCAGTGATCCATGGCGCTAAAAAAAATAAGCTAACACAGAAACGATAAACGCTGCAGTTCCTCCAACAACCACCGGAGCCTCCCACAGCCAGTCAGCTTCACCTCAGCTATTTTAGACTGAACTGACCCTCTCAACCCTGCATTTCTTTCTTCTTTCTTATGTAGCACCAAATCGCACCAAACAGTCACCTCGAGGTGCTTTACATTGTAAGGTAAAGATGCTACAGTAATTACAGAGAAAACCCAACAGTGAAACAACTCATGACCAAGCACTTGGTGACAGTGGAAAGGAAAAACTCCCTTGTAACAGGAAGAAACCTCCGGCACAACCAGGCTCAGGGAGGGGCCACCATCTGCTGTGAGGGGAGAGAGGCAAGACAAAA
The DNA here is from genome assembly GCA_024447675.2 of Pterophyllum scalare. Classification (NCBI taxonomy): domain Eukaryota; kingdom Metazoa; phylum Chordata; class Actinopteri; order Cichliformes; family Cichlidae; genus Pterophyllum; species Pterophyllum scalare. The sequence goes on from JAMQGT020005997.1 coordinate 125,103, forward strand.
GATAAGCTTCTGACATTTTGGCATGAATTAGGAGAAAGTTTCTCTGTGGATAGAAAACAGACTTCCTGCCATGAATCTCCATCTGAGGATGAAAAGTTCACGGACTGCAGGAAAAACCAGTGGTTGTAGCCACCACTGGTTTCTTGATTTCCTGTTTTGAAGCTACACCTTATGTTTTTGGAGCCAGTCGTAATGTTAATTAAAAAGACAATTAAGTGCTAAATTAGCAGCTGCATTCATAAACTGTACAAGTACAACAATCAGGCACAGGTACGTCCAATTAGTGCTAATTAAAACTTACATCCACCAAAACCAAAACATCCAGTTTTTGTTTGTAAACATTTTTATTTAAAGTTTAAATTTGGACATTTCAGCACCCGAGTCCCCAGTGGCCGTTAGAGGAACTGCAGGTTTTAGTGGCTTCATTTTTAAGCCTGAATGTTTCTGCTTGACAAAAATCTGAGATGATGTGTTAAGTTTTATGAATTTAATGGACGAGAAAGAAAACAAGTCTTCGCTCAATCCCAGAATTTTTTTTTCTCATTGCAGAAAAGTGACCCGCCGGGCTCTCACTGAATAACACCGCACTGAACCTGGACCTCTGACAATCAATAATTGCTACAATAACCATTGTTTCACACAGTTCACATCACAGTACGTAAAAACAAATGTGCTTTCAAAACGGTTACATTTTAATGAAAAGTGACCCAGAACATCTGAGCCACGGTGAACGTCGTGCAGGCTACAAGTCTCCGCACAGTTGTGGCACCAAAAACACAAATCTTTGTGCTCCTTTTAGGAAATATAGTGATACGGCCTACGAGAGCCTTCACCGCCAAATACAAGGAGGAGCTGCTGAACCTAAACTGTGGCCACGGTTAGATGAACACAAACAGGAAGTGTGAGGGAGCGTGCAGAGTGTGTGAGAGGCGGTGAGGGATCTGAGCTCTGATGAAGACTAACTGCTCCTGTGTCTTCCTCCATCTCTCAGAAACCTCCTGACCGCGGCAGCTGGATGAAGAGCTTTTGTCTGTTCTTCTTCTGCTGTCTGAATAAAACATGAACCCCCGACAGCCTCCTCCTCTTCCTCCTCCTCAGCTCTATCGCTGTGGGTGACACGAAGATGATGGCTTTAGCTTTAATACATAAATCCAGTGTTTGTTAATTTTTCCCGTCGCTGCCCTTCAGTGAGCGTTTCGTGAGACGGACTTTATCAAAGAATCTGCAGACGCTGTCAGAAAAGCATAAACTCGTAAGAATGAACTGATTTTCTCTCATAAACCGGCCCGTCAGCAACAATCATAAATGGAGGACGGGGCTATTGGAGCTGCTTGAGGGCGGTCATGTGACTTTTCTTGCAGATACAGGTGGAACAAAAAAACTAAGTGGCTCTGAGAAAACAGCAAAGTCACAGGGATTCCCTGGAAGATCTGAAATCCCGGCTTTTGGTTAGACTCTGGAAGGAAGTCATTCTCCCACTTGTGTTGGAGGCGAATATTTACGGGCTGTGAAATGGATCCTAAATACCTCAAAGTTCAGGTTCGGCCTGAACTCACCATCTCAGTCAGTATTCCCTGTTCGCCTGCTCTTCCTTCCCTCTCAGTTAAACATCCAGCAACGACCTGATGTGTGAGAACAAACGTGTGAACGAGGCCAGAGCACAGAAACATGGCCTGAACATGAGATCTCAGGGATTCGAACCCTCGACCTTTTTTGATTCTGAGGGACCTGCTGTCTAAACACAGTCCCCCCCCCCGCTGCATCTAACTTGTCCAGATTGGTGTTTTTATTTGAGGGCGTCTGAGTGTGGGAGGCCTGCAGGGCGGCTCGTTTGGCTTCATCAGCCGTGGCTGCTGCGGGCTCATCTTCACCTGGGAAGCAGAGAGTGCGGCGCGAAGATAACAGCTTTGATGTTTTATTCATGTCGAGCAGATCAGAACGACACCAAAACTCCTTTCAGCTTCTTTCTGGAGTCTGACGCAGACGGAGCGGGGAGTAATCGACCTCCAGGGAAGCCTCTCCAGCAGGCCGGGTCACAGCACGCCGTCGGCAGGTTGGCTCGTTAGCGACAATCACGCCTGAAAAGGAGTTTAAAGTTTTCACAAAGATGCTGCCACTGATTTTCCGTCCATTCTGGATAATCTGGAATTTTTTCATTCAGCTGGGTGGTTCCTGCGGAGGGGTCGTCCTCCGTCTCCTCCCCGGAGCGCCGCTCTGAGAACAGAGGCTGCATTAAATAGTTCAGACAGAGCACACAGTAAAGCTCAGTCACGATCCTGGCAGATCAGCTGATCTCAGTGCCAGAATCAGCTGATGGCTCAGCAGACACCCTCCTACCAACTAACTGGTAGATGTCAGGGAGGGTGGAGCGCTTCAGCCGCAGCTGCTGGAAATCACAGACTGGAAAAATGTGGATTTCCCAAAGCTGTGTGCAGATTTTTGTAGTTCTGGCATGAAGCAAGTTTTAGTTACTGTGACTCTGACATGACTGATGATGAGCCCCAAAGTGACGTCTCCTTTTAAACGAGGCCTCGCGTGCACGTTTGGGCTCCACGGTTGTGTTTGGTGATGCCGGCTCTGCTGTGTGCTGGGGGCTGCGTCCCAGAACGGAGCCCGATATAAAAACCACCGACGGAAACAAGAACCGACCCCCGTCGTCCTGACTGATCTACATTCATTTAAGAGGTGAAATCAGCAGCCAGGCTCCTCGAAATAACCTCCTGTTGAAGGTGCGGTGCGCCTCCTTCAGGTGTTTCATCGTCATATTGAAACGAGGGAACTTTTGGAGGAGTCCCGGGGCCCCCTTTTAAAGCCGTCCCCCGACTTCTCCTCTCTGTCGTCGCTGTGACCTGCAGCGGCGTGAAGCAGCCGCTGAGCTGTGACAGGCTTCGGACCGAGGCGTCCGACGAGCCTGACTCATTATCCAGCTTGGTGCCTCCGCCAAGCCAAACTCACTGAAATGTGATTTATTTATTCTGCGGCCCAGAGCTCCGCCCTCAGCCGGACTCACCTGCCCGCCACGTTAGCGTGCGGCTGCTTCCCGGCCTGACGATGCTTCTGTGAGGGCTGATGCTGGTTTATTCATGAGCCTAACGGTGCCGGTCATCAGAAATCAGTTTATTTAATAACACAAACAACAATCCTGCTTCTGTAATTACACATTTCAGCACATCCTTCATTCACAGACGGCACTGACTCAGTCAAATGGCTCCTTTTCACTTTACTTTCATTTAAGACGTTCTCCAAAATCCATTTAGTCCTTTTAGGGCTTCGTGTTAAAACACTGCACTTGGAAAAACTGCAGAGAGAAATGAAGAGCGATGTCCTCAAAGCTCCGAACGCTGCTGATGCTCCGCGCTGATTCACTGCTCTCAATATTTTTGTTGTTACTGTTAATGGAAAACCTATTTGCAGATGGAAAGTACTTTCAGCCATAATTCAGGCTCTGTTTTATTTCTGTTTTGCCTGACTTACAGTGCCATTATACAGGCGCACATTATGTGCAGTAAAAGCTGCACGACGGGGAGCACTTTTCAGCCAATTTGACTTCGCCCCACAAAGAGCTGACAGCAGGACCTGCAGGCGCACATCTGGCTCAAATGGGAAGGTTTGCAAGCTATTACGTGCTCTCTCTTTTTTTTACAAGCGATGGCAACCATCAATTTTACCACAGCAGTGTGGTGACAGAGGCAAGAGGTTTTTAAAACGCACAAAAGCCACAAGAAAGTCAGATTTAGGTTACTTCAGCTCAAAGTGTGCTGCTGTACTTTGATATTTCACATTTATGTGATCTATAATGTTTATAGCACACTATAATGCAGCTTAAATGTTTCTAATGTTATTAAAAACATATAAATGTCACCACTGTACCGATGGAAGATCATCACAGGGATCAACAATCAGAGTGACACACCAGTCAAGCCAGTTTCTGCTTCTTTCCCAGTAATGCATTAGATGAGTTTTATTATTATTGATATTATTACTAAATGAATCCAGATATATTATTAAGAGCTTATCCAACTTAGAGTCACAGGAAGCTGAAGCCAATTCCGGGCACACTCACCAGGAAGTGGCCGTCCCAGCGTCTGTCACCTATCTTCCAACCCTTGACAGAGACAGCAAAAATGCGCTGTTTATCCTCCCTCATTCTGTATACCTGTTATCCTCAGGTGGATCCAGGTGGATCCAGGTTATCCTCAAGTGGATCCAGGTTATCCTCGGGTGGATCCAGGTTATCCTCGGGTGGATCCAGGTTATCCTCGGGTGGATCCAGGTTATCCTCGGGTGGATCCAGGTTATCCTCGGGTGGATCCAGGTTATCCTCGGGTGGATCCAGGTTATCCTCGGGTGGATCCAGGTTATCCTCGGGTGGATCCAGGTTATCCTCGGGTGGATCCAGGTTATCCTCGGGTGGATCCAGGTTATCCTCAGGTGGATCCAGGTTATCCTCAGGTGGATCCAGGTTATCCTCAGGTGGATACAAGTGGATCCAGGTTATCCTTAGGTGGATCCAGGTTATCCTCAGGTGGATCCAGTTTATCCTCAGGTGGATCCAGGTTATCCTCGGGTGGATCCAGGTTATCCTCAGGTGCATCCAGGTTATCCTCGGGTGGATCCAGGTTATCCTCGGGTGGATCCAGGTTATCCTCGGGTGGATCCAGGTGATCCTCGGGTGGATCCAGGTGATCCTCGGGTGGATCCAGGTGATCCTCGGGTGGATCCAGGTGATCCTCGGGTGGATCCAGGTTATCCTCGGGTGGATCCAGGTTATCCTCGGGTGGATCCAGGTTATCCTCAGGTGGATCCAGGTTATCCTCGGGTGGATCCAGGTTATCCTCAGGTGGATCCAGGTTATCCTCAGGTGGATACAAGTGGATCCAGTTTATCCTCAGGTGGATCCAGGTTATCCTCAGGTGGATCCAGGTTATCCTCAGGTGGATCCAGGTTATCCTCAGGTGGATCCAGGTTATCCTCAGGTGGATCCAGGTTATCCTCAGGTGGATCCAGGTTATCCTCAGGTGGATACGTGTCAATATGTAAATTATTTGTATTTATTTTATGTTAATATTGCTTGTATTTTCTCTTTTAAATTAGTGTAGTTTAGTCATTTGGACCCTTGTTTGTTTTTTTTCAGCAAGGGACAACAGATGAAAAATAGCCTTTGGCTAATTCTGGCACATTTACATGTCTATTAATGTGCATTGTCCCTACCAAATAAATAAAAAAATAAAAAATAAAAAACTGCAGTTCCTCTAATGTCCACTTGAGGCACCCTGAAAGTCCTGTGATGTCATCTGTGTGTGACACAACCCAAACGGTCGCTCCGTCTGGCTTCCTCTGGATTCTGTCGTCAGCCACTGAGCACAAAAACGTCGGTGTTGGAGTCGCTCTCGTGACTCATGACATCACTGCCTGGCCAATCAGTGGCATGCATTCTGTTGACGTCACATTTTCGTCTCGACTCAGCTCGCCTGGAACCGCGGCTGAGTAGGTACTAAAAAAGTACCTGGTGCCCTAAACCCTAAAAACCGAGTCGGGTCAAGTCGAGCTGAGTAGATACTATAAAAAAAAAACACAATTGACCTCTGCTTTCTTTCAAATATGGTCATTTCTGGCTCCAAAAATCAAACATTACAGCAGCCAAAACGCTGGTGTTGAAGCTTCAAAATGCAGAACCCAGTAGGTGACATCGTGGTGGATATGTCCACCTTTTATATACAGTCTGTAGTAGATGGATGAAATCCATGTTAGAAGACAAGGAAGGCGGTGCAGGGCGGAGTAGCTCAAAAGCAACACTTTCACCAAAGATGAGATGGGTTCATGTCCAGAGTCTGGACAGATATTATAAATACTCTGTTATGTCTGTGAGGGGTGATGTTAGGGCAGCAGGATCTCACAGGAAAGACTAAATCTGTATTTATTTATTTAAACGGAGGTAAAAGGCCTGATGTTTCCAGGCTGCCTCCTGCTGTAGAGTCAACAATATAAAGTGTCCAACCTTTTCTGAAGGTCAGTGATGTCATCACCCAAGAGAATAAAGAGAGAGCTTGTTGCCTTCTGTGGTTTCGGCACATCAGAGTTTGGGTCACTTCACTAATTTATATGAAAGCGGGCGTCCGTGAAAAGAACTACACACCAGGAAATCCAGCTGGATTATCAGAATAAAAGATTTAGAGGTCTGTAAAGTATTTCACTGCCTTTCTGGAGAGCTCGTGCTTCGACAGATTGTCTTCATTTATATAAATGAGAGGGCTGCATCTCTTCACACTGGGCTAAATGTGCTTTAATGTGGTCCTCGTCTGCTTACATAATTAAAATTAAGGGCAGTTGGAGATGATGAAAAGACAAGAAAAATGATTTTAGATGCTGAAGGCCGAGTGAGAGCTGAGCTTCAGAGGAAGAAAAGAGGAGCAGGGAGGAAAGTAAAGACAGCTTCTAAATATCCAACAGACAGAGGTGGAGGAGGTGGAGGAGGAGGTGGAGGTGGAGGAGGAGGAGGAGGTGGAGGTGGATGAAAGATTTTAGGTGCTGAAAAGATTCTGAGGCTGACTGACCTCAGGCTCTTCAGTCTGAAAGATACATGCTGTGTGTGTGTGTGTGTGTGTGTGTGTGTGTGTGTGTGTGCGCGCGCACATGCGTGTAACAGAGTGGGAGAATCATGACTTGATGCTTGGCACCTATTATCTAAACTGTAATCAGGCTGGCATTTGAGACTCATTAGAAAGAAAGAAAGACACCCTGTGTGTGTCTGTGTGTCTGTGTCTGTGTGTCTGTGTGTGTGTGTCCTTCTATTCCTTATCTTATGGGGACCTATGATATGGGCTTCATGTAAGACAAATTAGCACTATTACCAAACATCCATCCACTTAGAGGATGCGGGGGTGGGGGGTGGAGCCTCTCTCAGCTGCCACGGGGCGAGAGGCAGGGTCCACCCTGGTCAGATCACCAGTCTGTTGCAAGGCTAACGCAGAGAGACAGACAACCACTCACACTAACCCCCACTACCTCCATAGTGGATTCGAACCCAGGACCTTCTTGCTGTGAGACAACAGTGCTGACCACCATGGCACCGTGCCTCACTTATTAATCAGTTGATATGCATAATCTATTAATGCTGATTACAAAGAAAATATCATGGAAGATAACAAATATTTGTATCTTTTTTCAAACATTACTGTAAACCAAGCAACAACCTCCAGAGCTGTAGTCTGATCTCTGTGTTTACACTGCAGGAAACAGCTGGACACACGGTGAAAATGTTAGCCTAGCTAAACTGCTTCCATCAAGGTTCATTTCTTTGCCTGTGCAGTGGCTACTGAACAAGTGCTAGCATGCTAAAAAAAACAAAACAGAACATGGCGGACAGAGAAGAGCTTCCAGCTGCTACGCCACAGCACATGAGCATTGTTACTGAGAGCACTGGACTGCTAACATGCTGTTAGCGGGAGATCAAAATAAAACACAGCAAAGTTTCCAACAATGAAGCCAGTGTATGTGTAAGTAATTCTCGGACTTCAGACTGCCCTAAATACTTAGTTCCAGACATTTTTTTCTGCTCTTGCATCTTAATGATGTCAGAGAGGGGATATCCCTAATACAGTCATCTCACGCCCAGCTTTCACCTCAAACACAGAAGCCCCACCCATTTTTGGCTTTAAAAACAAGATCAGACAACAGAAACCATCAAATATCAGTATTCATTTAGTTTAGGTCTGTTTATGAGGTAAAAATAAAACTACATGCTTGTTTCCATTTTCACTGTAGAGGAAACCACCACCTCACCAGGAAAGTGTTCCTGAGGTCACAGGTGAGGCGAATTCTACATAATCTGACTCCTTTTAATCAGAGGAGTTTCTCCTGCTGGTTATTAGAAAGAATTCAAGTTTAAAGCACCCCTCTCTTTCAGTAACACTTCCCTGCAAGGGGTGCTACAAGAATATATAAATATTATATGTACTAATCAAATTTTTATGGATTTACTAATTCAAAACAGAGAATTTCAGATCAGTAAAATATAAAAGTGTTATCAGTTCCTGACTAATACAATAAGAGAAGTGTAACCTTGGTGCAAGCTGCAGCCAGCAGCTCGAGGTAATTTCCCTCCCGATCACCTCTGGCTGTGACCCTGACAGTAATCTGTTTTCTGCTCGTCCATCAGTGCACCGACGCCTCCTCCCCTCCCCCCAAAACTCTCAGCCCGCCACATGAGACTGAAGCACTCAGGTCGACAACACAAAACACACAAAAAGAGAAGAGGCCAAGGCCAATAGAGAGGAAGGACCGCAGGCGCTTTCATTTTGTGTGTTTGTTGGCAGCTTTTATCCATCTGCCCATTTTGTTCTCTGTTGTCAAGCTCAAAGGTGGTTTCAGCGAGGACGGAAATCCAAACGGGCCAGAAAATCCCGCGGCCGCTTCCCCCCCCCCTCGCCGCCGCCAAACGGACATTTAGGGAAGAACAGCGCTCCAAAAAGGCTGACGGCTCGACACTCACGGAGAGCTAAAAAGGCCCGTTAATCACATTTAACAGCTTCACTGGCGTTACAGGATGCCCTGCAACACTTTTAGGATGGTGTCCTGGAAAATCTGCAGTAAGTGTTTGTGTGTCTGAATCACACAGAGCATCATTATCACTCGCTCACTGAGCTTAGAAGGACAGGTCCACTAACCGCCTGTGAAACGAGACTTTCAGAAGTATATTTTCCTTTCCTTGCACGAACCTGTTAACAGGGAGGATGAAACAGAGAGCGTGTTAACAAGTGCATCTGTGTTGAAGTTATCAGCTTAGTGTAATGGAGTATGGCACCTGTGGTTTAGTACCGGTGTCATTAGCTGTAATTTGTGTGGTTTGCTTTAAGACTATAAAGAAAGACTTGTGGCATCAATACCGGAGAAAAGATTCAGCCTTTAAAGGCTAAACGCCGAGCGGAGACGAGAGTCCACCGGCCTGAACGGGACCCTGTTAGCGAGCCAGCTGGTGGGGAAATGAAGACGAGCTGAAGTTAACCAATCAGCAGTGACTGAACCTTCAGAATAAGAGCACGGATGAAGGTCCGCCAATAAATCAGTCCCAGATGATGGCATTCTCTCAGACTGAGACTGAAAATGCACTTAGCTAAAAACACACCAGGGATAAAAGAATGTGTGTGTGTGTGTGTGTGCGTGATGGGACTGGATGTAATATCAGCGATCACTTAATTGTGATTAATGTAATAATCAGGTAACGGGCTCATGCTTTGGGCTTTGTGGTGGAGTGAGGGCACCTGATGGGAACACTGGAACAAAACATGTGCCCGTGTGTGTGAAGACTCGACTTTTGGCACAAACTGCAGAAACCTGGCTCCAACGGTTTAACGGCAGCCGACCCAACAGGGCAGAAAAAACCCAATCTGGCACTGCTGGCAGGTTAAACGGAGCAGACTGTTTTCTGGGGACTATTTTCAGCGGCGGATTAATCTGCATTTGGTGCTGTGGTGTGTTTCAGAGTGAGTCCTAATAGGCTGCGGTGAACTTTGTTAATATGATTACTTCTTTAAACTTTAGCTATTTGAGTGTGCTGTGACCTTTTTGACAACTGATTTAAAAGTGTCTCTGCAGAGTTCAGAGGAAGTGAAACTGACCAAATTTAAATCAGGTGAAGATGAAACCATCAGCACTGAAATGAGTCCACTAACCTCCTCATAATCAGTCACTGTTTTGTACAGTAACCTTAGTATAGTTACTGAAACTATGGAAAAGTTTGTCTTCCTGCTATGAAGAGTCACAGGATCTTCACAAAAGAGTGGGTTGAAGGTCTCTGTGTTTAAACTTTGTAAGAGCAGGAAAACACATTTGAGCTCTTTTAAAAAATGCAACCAAATCCATTTTCCACCCACTCCATTTAATCCAATGCCAACAGCTGTTTTTATTTCTTTCTTTGTTTTGGTCTCAAAGACATAAAGAGAGCAGACCTCTGATATGAACTTGCTTTGAGCAGCCACCAATCCCACATGGTGATTTGACCTTTGAAGGGTCACCCAAAACAAGTGCCAAGTTTTCTCTCATGAATTATCAGAGAACAAATAGAGCGCCAGCACGTGTGTCTGCTCCTCTGTAGCAGACACATGTAGACACACCGATCCGGCTGTCAGTAACACTCATCTCTCCATCACGGCCCCTTAGTGGGTGGGGTTTATCAGGGAGCAGGTGAACAGTTTGTCCTCAAGGTTGATGTTAGAATCAGGAAAAATGTGCAGCGCGAGGATCTGAGCGAGTGCGATGAGGACCAAACTGTGACGACGGGGTGAGAGCATCTCCAACGCTGCAGCTGATGTGCCGGAGAAACCGGTCCGATTCACGGAGGCTCCGCCTCACAGCTTCCAGGACTTAAAGGATGTGTTGGTGATCCCACAGCACAGCTTCAGAGGTCCGGTGGAGTCCGCGCCTCCATGCGTCAGAGCAACACAACATCAGGCAGCTGGTCAGAACGTTATCCTCGGTGTGTGTCTGTATTCATGTCCTCCATCATGAGTGGGCCAATGTGAGGGACACTTGGCACAAACATCATCACACATGTGATGATCTATTTTTAAAAACAGATTTATTATAAATCTAAGTTCTTTTGATGTCCTCAGAGCCTGGTACCATGACAGGAAAACGAGGCAGCAGACACTTTAATTATACTCGTTATTTAGAGAACTGTTGACATAAAGAAGAGAAAAGTGCAATAAGTCATTGTTGCTTTGAATTCCCGAGCACTCCTTCGGCGACTTCACTTTCAGTCTTTGCCTGCTTTGTTCCGGCCGTCTCTCCTCCTCCTCCAGATGTTCCCATCCTGGTGTTGCAGCTGCATCCAAGCCCTCGAAGCAACCTGCTTCATCACAGTCACCAACATCCTCCTCGCCACCTCGCTGCCGGCTGTGAATTAGCTCGTGTGTCAGCCTCTCCAACTTCCTCCACCCCCGTAAACCGCTGTGTAATTTGCATAATTACCGCCCTATAACTTCATACAGTGTAATTTGTCTCAATACGATGTCGGCCGGTGAATTAACGCTGCAGCGAGCTCAGCTTACTGTATGCTGGGTTTTCTTCGACTGTGGCTTTTACATCAGGAGGATATAAAGAGCCACTTTGCCTCAAACCAGTCGAGCTTTGCTCAGAAGAAATATTATATTTCCCAATCTGCAGCTGCTGCTGATGAAGTGTTTGAGGATTTTCCTCCATCTGCAGCTACCTGCAGAGGATCTCGTGAGACCAAAGAAGGCAGATTTGGCCTCATTAATATCAAATTGAAAATTAAGAAACAGGAGGAACAGTAATTAAACTTGACCTGATGAGCTGAAGCAGGAGGACAGATGAGCTCGTGAAGAGTTAGCAGCCCACAGCTAGCCCACTTGACGTCAGCTTGCTGGCCCAAACATTTGTCACACACGGGAGTTTCACATCAACCACCCAATCCTCAAAACCTCTGCATTCACCACCTCCTCAGTATTTCTGCAGTGGGACAACGAGGAGAGCAGCTCAGGGGGGCAAAGGAGGCAAACCGAGGGAGACGAGTATGAAGACAAAGCTTGTTCTCCGATTAATGCATTAAATAATTATTATCATTAGATTAGATTCATATTAAATTTGCTTTGGCGTTTGCATCACAACCGTGACGTCACGCTCGCACCTGAAGACACTGAAGGAGAGCTTCTGTCCTCTGCTTTCATTTTAAAGTAGTCGGCCTAAAGCTGTGACTCGCTGCCCTTTTAGCTGTTCAGCAGGTATCCTGCGTTCATGGTCACTGATTGAATCACCCGTGCTGCACGTGAACGGCGCTCCCCGGTGAGTCGCTCCCTCTCAGCAGCACCGAGGAGTGCGCTGTTGTGTTATTTTTAGCGTTTGGGTCACACATCACGGAGGGCGCAGCACTACCTTAAGGGGTGAACTTTAACCCCATCCCCTGCCCTGCGCTGGTCTCCGTGACTGGAGACCACGCAAGGGGACATCAGGACAATGAGTGACTGAAGTGTTACAAGAAAAACCTTTATTTAAACTCTTGGCCTCTGACGCTGATGCTGAACGCCTCCTTCAGCGATCCACTCGAAACTCCGCCTCTGTTTTCTACATCTTAACCAGACATGAAGAAAAGCCTCACACAGAGCTCCAGCTGTACAAAAACAGCCTGACAGAAGTCTCGGCGATTACGGTTTCTCTCGACTTTGCATGCTAATCGTTGCTTTTCCTTGAGTAAAGTGTGTGAGCCCTTCCTCTGCTGCTGGTGTCCAGATCTGTCTGGGACATTTTTTGCTATATACAAGCGCTGCTTTTGCAGTGGAAACCTCTTCAGAGCGTCTGCAGGCAGCGCCAGGCCGAGCCTGAGAGGAGCCCTTTGTGCTCCCACCAGCCTTTCTCACACGCTGTTCACGACCTCCCTGCATGCTAGGACTGCTCATGAACCTCGTGCACGCCGCTGTCAGCTTGCCACGACCTCACAGCCGACCCAAAATCTGTCACAACCTCCCACCGCTTCCTGAAGAGCGAACAAAGAGTCACTGAGCCTCGCAATGACAGGAACAATACATCTGGAAGCCTTAATTATTAAAGTGGATGGTTTAAAGCGGCTGTCACAAACAGAGCAGAGGCCCGTCTTGGTCTCCTGCCTCGTCCTGAATTTGCATTTTCAATTTTGAGCTCTCGTGTTGGTTTTATCCTTTGTTTTCCCTCTTTAACCGTCTGTCAGGATCTGTCTTCCTTTCTGCCT